>JACXGJ010005630.1:0-38202 GCA_016801105.1 Esox niger | reverse complement strand
CACTCTAGCTACTCCAGCTCTGTTGCAATTCAAACGGCCCATCACAACATTCTCTGACTGATCAAGTTGTGTCTCTTTCTAGATTCTGGTGAAGACCATGCTCAGGAAGAGGTCTTTTGGGAACCCCTTTGACTGGGGCCGTCAGAGGACAGAAGACAAAGGCAGCAGTCTTTCGGCACCTAGACACATTCTCCCGTAAGCCCTCCTGTGTTAGGCCTGCTGCCTTTGGTGGTGGAGGAAACGTCCTGTAAAAGCAGTTGGCTTTTACAGGACACATTACAAAGTACATTGCTTTAAACACCGCTTCAAGTACATTGCTTTGAACCCAATTGGAATACTGTAGACTTTAAATAGGATTGGCCCAACCCTGAAAAACAGTCATGTCATGATGAGTGATATTGCTTTAGGGGCCTTGGGCCTTTTTATTCTCTCATTCAAGAGTAGTTCAATGGCACATAGATGGTGTGAAGATCCCTTCTCTCTGCAAGCAACTAAGGACACGTTGGCCTGCATCTGCACTGGCAGCATGTTAATCTGTCTTTCTCCCACCTCCCCAACCCTCCCTTTCCTGCCCTCCAGCAAAAAAAGAGCGGGCAATGTGAGATACTGCTACATTCATAGTAACCAAAGAAGGTAAAGGACTGCGGGCCTGCCTTGCCTGGCTATATACAGTATACGAGCACTAATTAAGTGATATGAAACACGTAAATCCGTAGGCATGAATGGTGTTGGGACCTATTGACACTGACTGCTTAATTCAGTTTAACAGCCGTATCATCGAGATGAAAACGGTTTTTAGGGATTAGCATTGAGGGAAACATTTAGCACTGTTAACTTGTAAACTCCCAGTTGTTGCAGATTACCTAAAAGCCCTTGGATCTGGACTAGTCATTATGAATCAGCATTAGTAACTGTGTTACTAATAAAATTGCACTAATAACTAGCTATGACTAGACAAATATGAAGCAAATATAAATTACAGGCCACATCTCCCCTAATATCCCCACACATATTCCACACCAAATAGGCCTTCCTCTTATCCCACCCCACTACATCCCTGTAACTGAAACCTGAGCTGTTTTGCTGGTAAGTTAACATGACAGTGGCGGAAAATGTGAATGCGCTTTCGTGATGGATTCTGTAGCATGGACAGCACTGGGCCTTGCCTACACAGTCTGCACCAGAATCACCTAGCAGAAACACAGCAGCTGGTCAGGGTGGGGGGTGCATAGAAAAGCTCATGGCTTGCATGGGAACGCCCGTAAGCACAAAATAAGACACAATTCAAGTATTTCTGGTGCAATGGTCTATAGCAAAAACAACAGCAAATCAGTCAAAAATCTGTATTGTCTCAGCATCTCCTATGACAGGAGCAGCGGGATAGCCTATTTATGCATTTATGGAACATGTATCTTTTTTTCTTTTATTACTGTAGGCCTAGTTCACACTCATGTGCCAGGTCTGACAATTTAACTGAAATGGTGCCAGGATCAAAATAAATAGAATAGCTTACTCATTGGATCATAGACTTTAATTCTTCAGTGCTTTGGAGGGAAAAAAAAGTGTAATTAGCTTGTTTCTGTGTTTTCACCTTTTTTGTTTTTTGAGCAACACTTCTGTGCTCAAATTGAAACATTTTCATTTCTAGCGATGTCTTTAGTTCTGACTTGTATAAAGTTAATGTTCACCAAATCTTTCAGCGTAGGCCAATATAAACGTACAATTATTGAACAGTATTTGCATAATTTCCCAGAAATCTTTGCACTACAATAAACATTACGCATTTGCTATGAGAAATGAATATGCTTAAATATACGGTATTTATTGAAAAATGCCAGCAACAACAACTATTCTTTTACTTTATTTTATTATTTGAGGCAGATTTGCAAGCAATAAAATGACCAGGGCAGGGAGTGACCAAAGGGCTCCTAACCTTGAAGGGATCAAAGGGCTCCTGACCTTTAAGTGATCAAAGGGCTCCATACCATCCTGAGATCAAAGGGCTCCTGACCCTCAAGGGATCAAAGGGCTCCTGATACTTGAGAGTACACTGTTGGTGTCTAGTAAGAATTCAAATGGCCAATAGGCAGAAGTCTATTGTAGATTTCTGAACCTTATATAGTTCAACTAATACCCCACATAGTTCAATGTAAAAATGACATTTGTGTTTAGTAAAAACTGAAAAGCAAATATGAACAATTAGAATGGATACGAAGGTTTGGAATAAGTGCTACTGTGCAATCAACTTGAAAATAAAAATCTAAAATGTAAACCGTTACTAGTAACAATTGGAATAATTACTATTAACTGAAGAATAAGTGGTTGCTTTTACATAATGACTTAAAAGTTCCAAGGAATGAATGTTAAATTGCTTGCCATACAATGTGAATAGGCCCTGTTTTTGTCAACACTTAAACATACAGACAATTGAATAATTACAGCCAATTAAATCTCTTGGAAACTCGTACTGTTCTCCAACAGCATTGTTCCAAGGCCAATCGTAATGGTTTTTGGCCAAGTGTATATTGAACTAGAACCAAATCAAAAATGTGTTTTCAGTAACTAAGAATCTCATTGTCTGAACCCTCATTGTAATAATCTTCCTAACATGATCAATGTCAACCAGACTCCGTCCTTGGCCAAACTCTTACAGAATTGCAGCCTAAACAGCTTGCTGTAAAAACCCAGAATTTCACTGATTCCTCTGCATGCAGCACCACAAACCCTCCACGCCCCAACAGCATAACCAGTGAACTACTTTAACGTTGTCTTGTATCTCTGACTTAAGTGTTTGACAAACCGCATGCTAAATCCCCCCTCTGCTTGTAACAACTGAATGGTTCCACTCCATTGCCCAGCTTAACTGAGGTTAACTAAATGTATCTTTGCAGGGATAGAATTGACCCAGGTACTTAGCACTGGTGGCTGTATTGAATTCTGCTTCTCTGGTCGGTTTCCTAGGAAACAGGAGAGTGGGGAGGGCATGAGAAGTATGGACTTGCCCTTTGTGGGCGAAGATGAGGCTCTTTCCTGATGTGGTTTTTCAACTCGATTTTGGGGGCATGCTAGTGACTGGCTGCCCCCCTCAAGCCTGCCCTTTACTCACTGCTCTATGTTGGAGAAGCCACCGGGTGGTTTTATGGAAGCGGATGGAACTGTTGGAAGAGCTCCATGTAAGGATGAGACAGGAGCCTGGACACCTTTCAGGGATAAACTCCCTTCTTGCTATGTCACTCTAATGCATGCTAATGTTACTATCTCAGGCTTCTGGTGAAAAGGTTTGTTTTAGACTAGGTGCACGTTTTCCCACCCTCTTCTCCATTTAAATATGGTCACATGTTTACTGCAAAGGTGTAGGAGCGCAGCTGGGTGTTCATGGATGGCTGTACATTTCAAAGAGTGACTCCTGACCCCCGCAAGATAAGAGCTGATAACTTGATTGTCATAGTCACTCATGTGGCCAGTTTTGAAACATATTCATGTTTTGAGCAGAAACCTGTACAGGAGAAGTTTATTGAATTGAGACAGTGAGAAAAAGGTTTACTACACTCGGAGTATGCTTCTGAGTTTGTTTCCAAATGTAAACATTGTATGTTACAAGTTTCTATTGTATATGTAACAGTTGCACATTTAATGGAATTAGTGAGAAATTCATTTTTTTCTAAACTAAGGGTTAGTTGTGAAATGTTATTCAGTTACTAAAAACAATATGAAACTAAAAGTTTCTAATATATAGTGGATAAAGAAAGTCTTCACCTCCAACTGCGGTCTTCATATTTTGCTGACTGAAATTATGTATTGTTCTTCCTAAAGATCTACAAAACTAGGAATTCTAAGAGGGAAGTCGGGGCCACCCAGGAAGACTCAAGATCTTGGAAAACCATTATTCTGTTTTGACATAATACAGTCAGAGATATGGTTTCCATATTGCTTTCAATCCATGATTCCCAACCCAATTTACAGAGCATGATTTAATTCCAAATTATTCACATCTGTATTGTCTGTCAAAGGCACTTCCAAAAAGTAATCTATTGTATTACAAGTATTGGATATAATCAATATATCCTCATCTCATTTCTTAGCAGTTTAGATATTGTTTTAGAATGTTTCTTTTTCTTAAGGAATGTTTATTATATCTGTAGGATCTACTGCACATTTAATCTTCTATTTATTTTAAGGCAGCAAATGCGTTTGATGGCAACGAGGTATGATGGAGGGATGACAGGAAGAAGCCATGTGGGATGGAGGGGTGTAAACTTTCACTGGAGGGTGTTTTGGTTTACTTCTAGAAGTGTGGATTGTAACCAGGAAAAAAAACTATGTTGAAGTCCAATCAAAAAATGTAGGTTTCTTTTTATATATACTAGATTTACAGATGTGATTTTTAAACACCTCATTTTCAGAACACCAAAAAGAAAATGTCGGATTTTGTAAAGCCTTCATAGAGAAACAAACACCTTTAAACAATATTTGTAAATGCAATGGGATTGTGAAATTATATCAATTACAGGATCTTTCCGTTTTAATCCAAGGCATATAGTGTGACTGCAGAGCTCTTGTTTAATCTATGCATGACATACCTGTTATGGAAATGTTTAAATTAATTTAGCATAGAAACAATTTATCATCAGATATTGTATGATCCAAATGTGACCGTAGAATTCAACCATTGAAGTGGAGTCTCAACTCAGTTTATTCTCTATTTTTAGATGAGCCCAAGGCGGTCCAAAGATCTTCCCAGTTATCTAGTGGCATGTTATTTGAATCTTTTTTTACCTCTTGCCCTATTTGCATGTACTTAGACAGCCTTGGTAGAAGACTAGCTGCACTCACTAGACATGTTTTATGATTCCATATAATATTATTGTAACAACAGTAGTTCAACAATGAATGCTTCCACATACTGATTATGTCAGCACTAACGTGCATTGTCGTATGTCAAATGGAGTCATTACATATGTGTGACTGTCTCCAGGAGCCAGGTCTCACCAATTGTGGAACTCACTGCTGCGCTATCTGACGTAAGACAAAACACCGTGTTGAATGTATGATAAAGGCAAACATTATTTTGTACAAATGTTCTTGCATGTCACTGATGTATGTGAACTCCCTATAAACTGTGTGTTGTTGTTTTTTTTAAGACTATGCATAAAAATGTCACTCTAGTGCAACGCTGGACCTTGTCAGTCAGCTTATCATGTATGCTTTATTCTGTAGAATCTGAGGTTGGAGCTCCCCGGAGATGACCACCTGGTATGGAAGTACCAGTTTTAGATATGGAGATCTTGCCATCGTGTACAATGTTTAGAAGGGACCATTTTGATAATTGTCTGTAACATTCAAAGAAGATAAGGTACTACTTAGGATTCAAACTCAAAATCAAGTCAAATTTTGCAAAAAATATTCTTATACTTGATGATCACAGTCACAGTGATTAAAATGCTACCTCATTTGGATAGTAAAAATCTGTTAAGAAATTACCCACTATCATGGCTTTTATGTTGGACTGTTGAAAACGGCACAAGACAAACTGTTTTATCCCTCCCTTCCATGTGAAACCACTCCCCTAAGAACATATAAAAAAGTTGAGTTTGACAACATGGTTCAATTTTATTCACCCCATCGAATGCTCTATGATATTTGTATTTATCCATGTTAAATCTTAGCTTTTGGTTTATCAGTCTTTTCCCTATCTTATTGGAAGGGCTTGCATTCCCAATCCCTTTACTGTACATTCAGTATCACAGTGTACTGTAGCATAAGTCATTCATTATAGTGAGAGCTTTGGGGCTCCTACCTAAAAGCATGCCAACATACTATTCAATTATCATAGCATGACAGAACTGCACACAAAACAAGAGCTCATAATGAATTATTCTATACATATTGTATCCTGTTCATTATTTGAATAAATGACAGTTGCCTTTCTACAGTTATTTGTCCTGTGTCTATCACATTATTGTAGCTTTGCAGGGATTAATTGTTTAAGTGTTTGATCATGTTTTCAGGCTATAGGGTAAAGCCAAATGGTATACAGTTGTTTGGCCTACATCCTTTGCTATGTCAGAGACCAAACAAGACTACAAAGTTAGTTTAAAAAAATGTGGAATGAGGTTGTTCTGTACACTACTCAGCAGCAGAGCAAACATCTAAGAACTTAACAAACCTGCTTATTGCCCTTGGCCTGACTAGAAAAAAAATTGTTTGCTCTGGGGCTTCCCTTAGGTGAGAATATATGTCCACACCCAAATAAAGTAGCAAGCGAGCCTTTATGTGGATGTCTCCTGTACTGTCCCTGGAAGCTCTGGAGAGCAATACATAAGTGGCCCAGCATATACTAAACCCATATGGGAGTAAGTCTTCCAGTGTTCGGTCAAGGGTCCTGTGCTTTCTGTAGACAGCAGGGGGTGCTCTCAGAGTGTATACAAAGAGGAGAGAGGAAGAGACGAAGTGAGATCAATTTACTTGCTAAAGCTGTTGTTATGCAGTATTTGCATATTCTCCTGGTTTGCAAACATTTCACTATTGAATACAGGCGTGTATCTAATAACTCCATCGAATACACATAAAATTACTAAAATACGAGATATGCTCACATCCAATTAAAGGGATTATCGGGAGCTTGACTGTACGAGGGGAATCTAGTTGATATCCTCATGTGTTCGAATATTATTAGGATCTGATATGCCGTGTACTTTAATGCTACAAAAAATGACCACCTGAGGGCATCCTATCCGATTTCCCATTTCATGATACCCAGTTCAATGGAATGGGAGAAAAAAGTCGACTAGCTGAGTAATATTACACAGGCCTAATAGTTGATGTAGCCTATAAACCAGCTTCAAGCAAACCTGTTTAATGTATTTTATTAATGTATTAAATACAGACAATAGATTTATGTTCTTTATCAGTCCTTTATAAAAATCTAAATATTGGGATTATATATAAAAATATAGCCTATATTTTTTGCGTAGTGTGATTTGTCTTGTGTGTAAATGGGAAACTATTCGGGTGATATGAAAATGGGACCCCGTGAAAATGTTATGAGAAAAATGGTTTACAAACGTTTCTCCATACAGTATAGCCTGCAACAGGGGCAGTTATGGTTAGCTTTGTAAGGACTGAGAGCGACGAATGTCATTGGTCTCACTTTAACGAGTGACAGGTTAAAGCGCATTTGGTGTGGTGACCGGCAATTGCAGCAACAGATGAGGCACACATTTCATCAATCTGCTTCGGTTTATTTTTTAAATTTCTGGACAACAACTGAAACCGACGATAACAGAATGGAGCATTTTTTATTGCTTATTTGTTATTTGTGTGCAATTCGCATTGGTACACAGTATTATTGAAAGTGTTGCAGAGATCGCGCCATTCTGGTTTTCGCGTCTTGATACCTGTTCATCTACTACGCAGACAGGGAATTTTACCGAAAATAACCCTGTCAACAGGCGGCAGTAAGTAGTATACCAAACCTGAATGTGATAGTGATATTTTGTAACTGAATCATGTATTTCCAAATAACAGGGGTAACATAATTGATTGGCTTAGGCATACACGCTTCAACTTTTTATAGACTACAGAACAGCTAATATTTTCTCCTAATGTTATGCTTTCCCAGTAGACAAAATCTAATAGGAGTCATGTCAGGAATTTACGATTAATTGAACATACAAGAAAGAGCTACACCTCTGAGTTACAGGTAACGTTTACTATGTCCCTTGTAGCTTAATAATTTCAGCATCAAGTGTGGAATGTTGTGGTGTGGCAGTGACACTTGTTGACAAGAAACACATTTGTGGTTACATTGTTCTTGTCTGTGTGTGTTTCTGTGTTCATTATGTATGGTCTGATCTCCTTCAGCGGCTGGACAAAGGCAGTAACTTCTGGTGGTCTTACTTGGGTTAGCCTTCCTACTGTTGGATTGCCTGTGTTCACCTGCCTACCCCCACAATATGCATATGAATAGCTTACTGAATCGCTGGAGTAAGTAACACGTTTCTAGTCTACACATTCATACTACTTTCTTCTTTTCACTAATTTCCTCATGTTTCCATTAATACCCTCCTTTGAATTGAATTAACAGTCGAAAGCTAATGTGGAAGGTGATAGTATTGGTTCAAATCTATATTTGTGTCCCCCAGTATTTTTCGTTGGAATACTTATTATTATCGCAGCAAGTGCTTTGCGTTTTTCAGTGCTTAGTTTGCATGGACTACTGAAGTATGGCTTGTCAAATTATTTAACATAAACAAGCCACCACAATATGAAAGTAGATCTAAGTTAATGTCCTATCAGGTTGCACTCCAAGGTGAAAGAAATAGGTGGTGCAGTACACATGATGTATCATTATGGACATGTTATGGTAATTACAACATTATAAGATGAGGAGGCAATCTTTTCACTTCAGTCAATGCTAATTGGGCAACACCAACATTAATCACCTTGGAATTCAGAGTTCAGAGTGTGTGGTGAGGAATGCCGTAATCTCCCACAATCTGCTGTTTTCCACTTATTTTCCATCCAATTACTTTTATTCCAGTCCACATTTGTTGATATTTTTTGCCTGTGGGCAGAATGAGAGGAGACATATGTGACATTTGAGTAGGTGGTGGACGGGGCACCTAAGAGTATGTGGAAGCTTGATGCTTGGCTATGAAGTTGTTGGAACTCAGTTATTGTACCCAGAAGCAGCGAGAGAACAGCTTACTGAGTGCCACACGGACAAGCAAGGACAGAGGACAGGTCATAAATCAATTACTAATATCAGACAACAGAACCGACACTGTGGTCATTAGTACAGAAAACTTCTCAATATAGTAGAGTGAATGCTCTGTAAGGTTACGGGTGATACAGTGCTTGACAGGTAAGACAAAAAAACATTATTTTTACATTGTTTTATATTATGCTGTTATTTAAAATATCTATATGTACACTACATGTAGCCTACAGCCTATATACCTGAAGATGTTATAAATTATCAACATTGTTTGTGAATATATAATGAATGATTGAATAGTATTTGCTTTAGCATGAACCCAAGACAGCCTATGGCACCGTTCTGTAGGCTATTAGACAAAGCATGTCTGTCAAAAACATCCGTGCAACAGCATGGTTTTTCATAGACAAAGTCAGACCGGTGACCCTGCTTGTGACCCTGCTTGCTCCCAATAGGTACCAAGCCACTGTCACTGACATATGTTTTCTCTGTTCTGGTGGTGATTAAGTTAATATTTGTCATATATATATTTTGTGGTTTAATTACTGAGAAATTGTTTGTGGTACTGTGGCCATAGAGTTTTTGGTTGGAGCAAAATAGTTGAATAAATGTGCGTAGGTCATCTGTGCGGGATGGTTTGTGGACCGAAACAAAGGAGAACAAGGGGATTGATTCATACAAGGCTTAGCTGCGCAAGATAACCCTTCTATGTGGCACAACTCTGGCACGGAAGCCCTGGCTGAACCCTGATGTAAAACAGAGGGTTACGTCGGTCATATTCAGCTGCATAATGAACGTATGCCACTTTGGTTGTGTGTGTGTTTGTCTGTTGTTGGACAGAAGGACTCAAAATACTTGTGATGTCATTGGAGTGTAGTTGTTTTGTCTTGCAGTTGTAGTATTTTCCTGGACACCGGCTACATGGGTGAATGATTCACAGATATACAGAACAGGGTTACAGCTGAGGTGACAGCATGCATTCACTACCTTGTCGACACTTGTCTGCTCTGTCATCTGCTGAACTAATAATTTGTTTATTCTGAGAATATGTAAATGTTATTGGCAAATAAAGGCAATTCTGATTCTAAATCTACTTGAGGTTATTACAATTTTCAGGCTCCTTCCTTTTCTCCTTAATCCTCCAACCCTAATCAGTCAGGTTTTAAGACATGCTGCCACATTCTGTAGCTTTTTTGTGAGAGATTCAATTACTTATTAAATAATGGAAATAAAAAAATACGATCTAAATATGAGAACCTTGTTTTTATATCATTTTAACTTTTTTCTATTTAACTTTTTACAAAGACTTTCTAGAATCCTATTTAATTTAATTCTCCAACAGGGATTTTAAAATAACAAATACCATTTTTTTTGAAAATTGTAAAACAGTTGCAGATACTGGCTTACTACAAATTTGAAGTAAAAGGTAAAGACTCCTAAGAATTAAAGAATATATACAATATATATGTAACCTCGTAAGTTACATGTTCTTTTACACTTCATGAAAAGCAGTTAGCATTAGCACTTTTACAGGAGAGGTGTCTACTCCAAAAGCCTGCCTACACAATTGAAATGAAACCACCAGAAACCCTTTTAATGCCAATTTTGCATGTAGCACATCAAGACGTGTGAATCTTCTCAGCTGAAACAGTTTTTTATACTCATCAGCTGTCATTTAAGTGCTGCAATGGGTGGGATGCTGGAGGAAGGGAATTTGCGTGTGTTGCGGAACCGACCACCCCTTATGGACAGAAAATATTTGCTTGCTATGTTGTGTGAGGTCCTTTACACATTGCATTTTTGTGAACTATTAAAGGTGTGATTTGAGGAGATGAAAACCTCAGAAAACAATTAAATCAGAAACCCCCAAAAGATAGTGACGTGAGAGCGTGAGAACTTGTTGCCTTAGCAGGGCTGTGGAATGTTGCAGGGCTGTGAGGAAAAGCAGGGACTTTGATCACCAGGTTGTTCTTTTCTAAAGCACTTGGCCTGTTCATGCACTGGCAAAAACATTCATTTATATGGAAAAGCAAAGACTTTTCTACTTCCATTATTACTTTAGATAGTAAAGGCGAACCATTTAGAATGTATTTTCTACAGAGAAAACAACTTGGTTTCAAGCCAAATTCATATCATATTATATATTTTCAAAACATTTAGCAAAATTCTTAGCACATCATACCTCTAGCAAATTCAAATATGACTATACTCATCGTAAAGTAAGATATTGTATTAATTAACGATGTGCACCTATTCCCCCGAAACCGCAACCGGGGGGCTGCAGCCACCCCTGGAGAGCTGTTCAGAAATAAATAAAGTATATTTCCATATAAAGAGGAGCATCACAAAAAGGCACCTACTGTAGTTGAGTCAGTGTTCAGGTTACAGTAGCATACATGATAATACAAAACATGTCATGTTTTCATTGAAAGAGAGAGAATCTATTCACAATAGGGAGTAATATAAAATATTATACATTGTAAAATAAGTATTTTTACCAATTTCTCTTCTCTTCAAATGTTGTTATGTCCAATTTGCTGTAATGGCCTTGCTGCAGTTGAAGATTGCATTTTTTTTCTCCTTTTTGCCAAACTGTTATGCAACATATCACACTGCTTGCTCAAGAAGATTCAGATTGTACACACATGCTGGAGGTGAAAGCATTCCACAGCCAACAACCACCCTATGCTTGACCAATTGGCATTTTCAGTGTGCTGAGACCAGGATTTTAACAATGACAAAGCAGTACAGCAGGGCAGTGGCATTGAACACTTGGGGACCATTCACAATACTTCATCAAACAATGGTCATAGCATGTATCAATCCACTTCTTTCCTTTTAGGCTAGATCCTTATATAATCATTTCTACAAAAAAGCAGTGTTGTCCTTGTTTCCCTGGAACCATGCATTTAGCCCTTTAATGTTTGGTGGGGCCCTGCTGGGAGGGTGCCATCTTTGATAGAACACTCGACAAACATGCTGTGTATAGTAAATGGCCCTCTGGAGGGGTACTAAACATCTGCAGTATGTTGGGAAAGGGAGGATGAATGCCTGGTTTGTGAACCATCTATAAAGGTAGATGTGAATGTGGTCAGGCAACTTCTAGGCATTTGCTATTGTCCCAACAATATACACAAGTGAACACACAAACAGGCAGCGCACACACCTTATGGAAGCAGCAGGTCATGAACCTAGGAGCCAATGCACCTAGGGTGACAGAAGGTAACCTGAGAGAGCCTTGTCACAGGCCAGGGACAGAGATGGACGCCGTGAGCCACAGCAGCTCTAAGGTTCCAGTACACTGAATTATTTAGCCAATAGCAAGTGAGCCCGCCTGGTCTGCTGGCCGCTATGCTGTTGTTGTTGCAATTCCTCCCCCTCTCGCTCCCATCTATCACCCAGCGACTGTCCAGTCCTATGGGTACACTCTGTTCTCTCCACCCTCTCTTGCCAGTAGCTGGTGTGGTTTGCCATGTCAGTCTGTCACGATCCATTCCTCCTGTGATCTAAACGGCCAGGTAAAGTCTGACAGTGTGTTGTGTAAGCCCTGTGCAGACCCATCAAAGTCAGAATACCATTACACCCAAGGTCGTGGCTTAAAGTATTGAACTTTATTCTAATAACTCAACATTGTCTCAGTAAACAAGTTGAAATTGGCCAAGCATTTCGGCTCTATATATTTTACTACAAATCCTTTGTTTTTAAATCAGAACCTAACTTATCTTTTGAAATCTGAAAATGGCAATGCTCAGTGTTTGGGAGCACAGTCAATATTGAACGCATCCTATAGCCATAGTATGGTGCTGAAGGTCTGCTTGAATGTGTGTGGCAGTTGATCCAGGTGCTCCCTCCACCATTCAACATTTTTTTGTGATCTTCCATTAAGTTTTCTCTTGCGGCCAAGTCCAGCTAGGTTACCTACAGTGTCATGGGTCTTAAATGTCTTGACAACATTACGTAAAGTAGGTTGTAAACAAGAATGTCATGGTCTCTGGAGATGATTGGCTTCCATCTTGTTTCTGATGTCTTCAGACAAATCTGCAGTTTTCACGGCGGAACACATTATGACTCAAAAAAAGAGAATGACTCCTTTTTTTTCTTCAATTTCTAAAAGATGCTAATAATATTGTCCAGGGCATTTAAGCATTTCTTTGTGGAATAAACTAAGCTTTAATAAATTACTCAGATCTTTTAGTTTTGTTCAACTGCAAGCCAAAGCAATTCATATGTGGATATCGAAATATACTTGAACAGTTTTCTTGAAGAAATTATTCTGCATTATTCAAATAGAGTGCACACAATCCAATACTTTTCATACATGACTACACAGCTTTATATTCAAGAAGGCAGTTTAGCCCACACAAGCTTTGCTGGTTCTCATGAATCTACACATGCCCACGCACTCACACATACACAACTGCATGAGCACAGAGATGTATGTATGCATAAATGCACACACACAAGCGCACGCGCACACACACACACAGCTTCTGCCCACTCCCTTGCACACTCTGAGAATTTTAGTGGGAGAGATTTGAGGAGGTACAGAGCACTGACGATATGCTTTCACTCTTAACTGTTAAACTAAGGAGCACGTTAATCTTCTGTGTCCTACGAGAAAACGCAATGGTAAGGAAACAGCCAAGCAGGTTTTAGGAGTGTGTTGAAAACAATGAGAGAGTTGTGAGAGAGTGTTTTGTGTTTGTGTGTGTGTATGTGCCCATGCGTGCTTGTGTGTGTGTGCATGCGTGAAGCTGTGTGAATGCCTGTGTCCAACATCTAAAGAACCATGTTCTCGTTTGAAAATAAATATAATATTCTATTAAGGAAAATGTTCTGTTGATTTGACACAATCTCTGTTGCAGCAAGGTTGTAAGAGAGATACAGATTACAGAGAGGAAAATCAGTAAATTATTATTATATATGATTAGTTATTGGCTGAAAGCCTGCATTATTGATGTAGTACATCTTGTAGTGGGGAGATGATTATGTTGGAATGAATTCGTTTGATAAATGATATGAACCAGATTCACCAATCTGAAAGAGAAAAAGGCAATTTATCTGCGGATTTCATATCCATCTATCTAGAGAAATCCTTAAAACCCCCGATCTCTACTGGGATGTACATGGGCTGATGGGGATTCCCATATCGGACTTTAGATGGACTTTAACCCCTTTTCAGTCACTCAGGGTATATTTACCCTGCCTGGACTCAACATTACTCCTCATATCATGGATGATATAATCAGCCCCCCGGGGAAGCTCCCACCCCGTTCAATCTCTCGTCTTTTAGGACACTGTCAATCATCTGTTCGCTATGGTGCACGGTGAGCCAATGGGAGAGTTGTTGGTAAGCAGATAGTGTCAGGATGCCCGGGGTTTGCCGGGAGCACCAGGGGGTTGAGTGATGCACTCATTGGGCTGATGACTGTTGAGTGGAGTGTGGTTGCTAGGACCACCCAGAGGAGATTGGATGGAGCTGACGCCATGGTAGCGTAGATAAATTGAATGAAGGCCATTTCTGGCTGGCCCACATCATAGTGTAGATGGATAAGAATTGGGCCACGGTGGCTTTTCTGAGTTGTGGTGATGTAACCAGCTGTAACCACGCTGACGTGGGAAACGATTATTGATCAAATATCTGTCTTATCCACGTTGGGCCTGTGGACCGTAACCCATGAACACAGACTGAGCTGTTTCCCTCTCAATGTCCGTTTGGCTCACATCCATTCAATAAGTCGTTAAGACAAGTACTCAAAACGTTTGGCCATTAAAATATGATTGGAACATATAGCTACCAACACTGGTATTGTTTAATACAGGTTGTCACTCCATCTAATCCAGAGAATTTCCATTAGTCCAGGCTCCAGAGTTCCAGCTGTGTGCTGTATGATGCAAGTAACCCAATCAATGGTCCAGATCATGTTGAAACAAGCTCCAGAGTGATGGCTGTCTGTCCCATGACGTCAGTGGAAGGCTACTGCAGGTGTATCTGGACAGAGGGATTGAGAGAGAAGTGAAAACAGGGAAAGAAAGATAGGGCAATAGAAAATACCGGAGAAAATAGGAGAGTAAAATAGAGGTACTGTACTGTACAGTCCTTTGAGTTTATAATTCTGATCAACATTGACACATCTGCCCACAGTTACTGTTTGGTAGTGGATTTTAGATAAAATGACAAACACATTTTTTACCTAAAAATAATTACTAAAATAATTAATATATAAAACAAGATTTGGACATTGAAATTGTCCTAGGGTGTGTCATGAAAAGTATTGTAAATAAAATGAAAATGGTGGCTTAAGAAACTCACTTCACGATAATTCCTCATTATTTCTATTTTGAGATCCAGCATTTCCTTAAGAAAAATCATTACCTTTAGTGTTATTTTTGTTAATCATCACGCAAAAACCGATATCTGTTCTCAGTCTTTCAATATCTTTTAGATAATTTCCCCCAAAAAACTGTTAAAAATCTTACAAAATGCTTGTCTCTTGCTGATACTATTTTACATGTGTTCCATGAAGATTTTTACAAAGCCTTTTATGGTCAGTAATACTGAATATCACACCAAATGTTTTTTGCAAAAACATGTATTATATGCATAAAATATTCATACCAAAACTATTTAACAACTATAACACAAAGGTGTGAAACACTGTGTCACTAAACATTGTATAGCACTTGGCAATCAGACACAAGACTAGTGAGAAACACAAATAAATAATAGTATCACAAGGTATTGTTTAAAGTTAAGTCAGTTGAATATTAACTACTGATAAGTATTGATTACTCATAACTACCCCTAATGAAATGATGTAGTGTTACACCATATGAGGTTTCTTGCACTAAGCACAAGCTTGGGTCTGGTGGCTATGCGCTAGCATCCTAGTAACATAGATTTAAGTAATAATGACAATGTCACTTATCTTTGGCATTTTAATGTAAAAAGCATCACACTAAAAGACACTTAGAAAGGGTACTCAAGTGGGAGCGCCAGAGGCAAATCCCCTTGTAACCCTTCCATATCCTACTGAGGTGTTTTCTAGTAATTCCTGGCTGAAAAGGACCCCTCCTCCAAGGGTGTCCAAACAATAACCTGTTTAAATATCACAATATAGTGTCACACCATATTATATACATTTCTGGGAAAAACATTTTTGATCACTGCTCTCTCAAAATATTATGCCTGGAAATATCAGACTCACAAATAAACATCTATGTTATCATTCTGCAAGTTTAAATTTTAAACTTTGCGAAACATGCTTGGGACAGTCACATCATATGAGCATTTTCATGTATGGATGAAATGTTTTTGAAAAATATTTGCATGAATTGCATGAATGTTCAGTTTGTTCACATAAAGCAGCATGTTCTGAACAGAAGAGAAAGTTTTTTGGTAAATTGAAATGTTATTTATGTGTGTTTGATGATCTGAACCACAAAAAAGCCTTGTCACGTCAAGCACCCATAACCTTCCCAGTTGACATGTCCCGGTAGGCCCCATCTGGGTGGTTATGGGGCTTTCATGGTTTTCAACTGGGCTGTAATGGGTTATCTTTGTTGGTACCCCATTGAGTTAACCTTTGGGCCAGACATGGGCAAATCCACATGGATTACATTGCTGGTACCATATGGGCCTTGTGTCCTTTTTTATGTGTTTTAAGTCAGCAATCTGGTGTTCATTTTTTTAGGAACAATGATTGGGACCCATTTGGGTTTGTGATTTGGTTCACGCAAGGCTAAGCCATTGTAGGTTGTAACATGGGTCCCAAATGGGCTCTGAATCATTTTTCATTAGGCTGTAAGTGGGCTATCATGTGAGGATTCGGTTAGGGACTGTTTATGGGACTAAGTCGGGCTTACTACCTGGTTCACACATGGGCACACCTATTTGGGGTATAAAATGGTTCCCAAATGGGCCCTGAAATTATGCAGCCCAACATCACATGCAATCACATGTGGGCAACAACATGCTGAGGACAAAACTTTGTGTGTCATCACTTGGTAACATGTGTCAACCCACACGGGCTAAATCATGGGGCCCTTGTGAGTTATAACACATTTGCACAATAAGCACAACATGAACCCAAATAATTCACAACATGGCAACCACATGTGATGTTAACATGGATGCTGAGTACAACATTTTGTGGGTCCCTGGTAAGTTTCCCTCATTGGGCCTATGGAACAGTCCTTTAAAAACCCATATGTGGCTCAGACCCACATGGACATTTTGGCTGGGTAACCCTTTTCCTGAATCCTTTCCGTAACCATACTGGAAGCGTTATTGAACCTAAACCGTTTTTCTTATCTAACCTTATCCTAAACTTAATCCTTACCGTAACCACACCGGAAGTGTTATTGAACCTTAACCGTTTTTGTTATCTAACCTTATCCTAACCTTAATCCTTACTGTAACCACATCGGAAGCGTTATTGAACCTAAACCGTTTTTTGTTATCTAACCTTATCCTAACCTTAATCCTAGCCTTTCCCACACTGGCATTGTCAAACCGTTACGCTTAAGCATTACTTGCAGTGCAGTGCTTTCCCCCATGTATAGCTGCATTAGGGAGTCTCCGTCACCAACACAGACTCTCCATACATGACTTACATACTTAAACCCGAACACGTAACTGGCAGTCCATACTATTGCGTATAGGTCCACTTTCATATTTAAGGGAATGTCTAAAATAGTTAAAATCGAGAAAAAATGTGTTCTGTTTTTGCTGCACGGGTAAGGAGGAACCTCGGGATGAAGTAAGAAATATGTCAACTTGCAAACTTGACAGTTAGCTCTTCTGGCGAGTCATATTTAACCAATGTCAGTCTGTCCCATCATGTTGAACTGTCTGCCTTAGGGGTAAATTACCGACCCAACCCACTTAATGTCAAAGGGACCTTATCAGATGTTTTCAGAGGACATTTCAAAACAAAATACTTAAGGATCTAGTTTTTCATTACTTCTTCCTGGTTAATGGAATGTGTGTGCTACTGTTGCCCCAGACAATGACACTGACAAAAGTGTTTTGCCACTACACTATTTTATCATGCATACTTCATCTGATCAACATAGTGAAATATTTAGCAGAACTCTACTCTGGATCACTGCAGAAGCTATGAGAGGCTTGTCTGATTGAAACTGTATGAACCTACCTCTCCCAGTGAGGAGACAACAAGTTGACGGTTGTTTGGCCTTGAATAGGTAAATACAGTTGCCAAGGTCTCTGTCCAATCAGTTGTTTTCATTCCATGGCACTGAAAGCAGCACTGACATATGTGGTTGTGATTATGTCACTAACCAAGTCCACATATTTATGTGTTTGTAGTTTAAGGTCACATACTGTGGAAGAAAACAAAAAAGAATAACGCACATAATTCTCGTTATTTGAATTGATAGTCATATTATCGTTATTTGAATTGATAGTCATATTACCAGAAGAAAGCCTACTCATAAAGACAAGACAAATGACCATATAACCCATTTGGAACCAACTTTCTGATTACATTTAGCCATCTCCAGGCACTGTTGTATTTGTATTGATGAGGCCCTGGACTAATGGGTTTCTACTCAAGATATGTGACCCCAAGATTCAACAGATTTCTGCATTTCTCCAGTTGATACTTGGAGTTTTTGGTTTCTGTCGAACCATCCACCTCACTGTGTGGGGTCAGAATATACCTTTTTCATGTTTTGAGTGTCAGATCAAGCTGATAAACAGCAATGACATGTTTTGCATATTTTAGTTTATTTAGTAAAAGTTCTGGATGGCATAGTGAATGAATACATTAATAAATATACATTCTATTCAAGGTATAAAACTTCAGTATTTGCCGTCTTCACAGAAACACTAAAACCTAGTCCATATAAGAACGGGTTAACTTCCCCTTGAATATTATTTTAATAAATACTTTTTATGAAGAAATTGTGATTCTTTGCTCTGGATCAGGCTTAGGGTTAAGCTCCAGCGGACCCTGGATTCTACGAGTCTCTGAAACTCTGCTGGAGTGATGGGACACCATTCTTCTGAAACCTGTTTAGTGTTTTGATGATGGTGTGCTGTCTAACATGTTGGTTCATAATTTGTCAGGGCTAATCAAGTGGGTTGAGATCTGGTGACTGCGAAGACAATCACATGTGATACACATCATTTTTAGACTCATCAAACCATTCAGTGACCCCTCGTTCTCTGTGGATTTGGGCATTGTCATCCTGGAAGAGACCCGATGACTAATTCTCTTACAGAGTCACTTAGGTCCTTTCCTCCTGCCTTGTTCCAAAATCAAGGTCAACTGGGCCTGCTCAGCATTTTATACATGCCACAGAGCATGACAGGATGTGAATTGTTCATTTCTATCATGTAATAAATCTGTATGGAAGCATCTGTATTTGTTATATTCCTCCTCTCTTTTAATAAAGTTTTTCCTTAAAATTGTCCCCAAAATGTATATTGTCCTAGAATAACTTTTTAAAGTAAAAAACACGGACTTATTAGGTAAACCCTGCAACCTATGCACGTAGACCACTTTTAACAATTTCACAACAGCACAAGCCCTCTTGTTACCACATTTGTAACTGCGCAGTTCCACAAGTGAATGGGTTTTCATAATCCCATAAACCCATGGGGGGTGTATATTTCTCTCTAAAATCTGCACCATTTGTCCTAAATCAAAAACATTTTCTTCTGGTACTAAATACTCTTATATTTAATTGAAAAGTCCTGATTTTATTTCAATGAAGTACAGCACGATGAGGGAGACTCAGTGTCTGGACCTGTGACCCTGTGCTTCTCCAGATGAGCTTTCCAAGATGAAGTGTGAAGTTGAGGTGACCCCTGAACCCGGCAGCCCCACGCTGCTCGTAGAGGCAGGCGACACCTACTGCCAGGTGGACCGCTGGCAAAAACTACGGACTGCCGTCCGCAAATTGGAGTTCTGGGAAGACTTCAGTGCAGAGCTTATTGGGACTGGCTTTTTCTCCAAGGTGTACAAGGTAGGAGCCATCCTAGATGGCTGAAAGGAAATTATGTCTATGTTTGTGTCAGCTGCTTGTTCACAGTTCACCGTGAACATGCAAAAGAGCATAAAGAAGTGATACAACCATGCCCATTGCATTTCACATTTGTTTAAATTACAATTAGCAATTTAAATCGGCTGAATTAATGTGTCGTCTGCAGTGAGAGTAGGACATGTACTTTACAAATTGAATATTATTATTATCCCAAGTAACCTACATTTTCTTTATGACCGACTTCAACAGTGAAAAGTGATAACATGACGCTTGCTGAGCCCTTAAACACCACTCAGGCAGCAGACAACGTGCCCCAGTAATTACACTCCAAACATGCTTGTCTAAGCTTTCACAGAACCATGAGATACACGAGCACATGTTCTAACACTGTCTCAGTGTCACGTACTGTCTGTAAAGTCAAACATTTAATACACACCACTGACACTATGGACACTGTCAGCATCAAGTCCTTTCAGTAGTTTCCCCTGGAGGCCATGTCAGGTCGCAGATCAGCCGTAGCGAGGCCAATCCCACAGGGATTCTTGCTATTGTTTGCTTGTTTGTGTTTAGCTGAAATTCCTGTCTGAATGTTCAGGTACAGATCAGATATGGCGATATGACCTCCTAAATGAAACAGAGGCAGAGTCTCCCAGTCAGTGGCGGTGATGATTCCCAGAACCTATGCCAGACTGCCTGTCAAAGTCTGCCTCCAAGTGTCTGCCTGTCCCCTCTTTACTGCACTACTACCGACCAGGGCTCCAGTCACAACTAGTGCACTAAGTAGGGAACAGGGTGCCATTTGGGATGGAAGCAGAGACTACAGCTGGGAGGAATCCTGGTTTTACCATTGAACCCGTCCAGCCTAACAGAGACAGTCAGTCTCGCAAGTCATTATGGCTGCTAAGACACTCATACTGGTGTGCAGGAAATAGTTCGCGTTGTAATTTCTCTGGCTTTAGTTCACCGAAATCCAGTCACGTGAATGACTTGTGAGATCGTCCTACTAATGGCAATACGTGCTGAGAAATGGCAGCTCTGTAAATATATAATGACTCTGTTGTCCAGGTGTCGCACAGTACAACAAAGAAAGTGATGGTGGTAAAGATCTATAAGAAGGACGTTGACCAGGACAGCATTGTACGTGAGATCAGTCTACTCCAGAAGCTCTCGCACCCTAACATTGTCAGGTCTGTCCCCCGTCACACACATCCCAAAAACAGGAAGATGTGCTCGTGTGACCCTCTGATGCGAATGCGAACCATTGTGATGCCTTGTTATCCCTTGCAGGTACCTTGGAATCTGTGTGAGAGAAGAGAAGCTTTACCCAATACTGGAGGTAAGACTCTTTGTAAACAACTTCCCTGTTGGTATAAGAACATAGACCGGCAAATATTTCAAGCTGAGATTGTGAGTGTTGTTGATTAATGCTGAGTAGTGGCAGCTTTGTAAGTTTTTTACTGTCCCATATGTGGCACAGTATTAAAAGATACTGGTTGTGGTAAAGATTTATGAGAAGGATGTCTATAAGAAATGGCTTCATGGTAGTCCTGCAGTTTTTTATAACTCACATTTAAACCTACATCTAGTAGTTCGTCAAATGGTGGCTCCTGTTTTGGTGGTTTAGGTCAGGGGTGTCAAACCCCATTCTGAGTTGGCTATTCCCAAATTCTCAGAAACATAATAAAGGCTTGTCATCAGAAGAATTAGCACTAGTTTATAATATATCCCAGCACCAATATTTTCCATTTGTTCATATCAAATTAAATCAATCAGTCAATGTTATTTTAAATCAGCAGTTATAGGGTCGGTGTAGACCAGTATTTGTTTTCATATTGGGTTTCCATATTTTGTGTTCAGGAAGGCAGTGAGTTGCAGGAAAACAGCCTTTTCTAAAATCATTGAGAGGATAAAGAGGGTTGTTATTTGCCAAGCTTAATGTTTAATTTATCCAGATCGAAGTTGGGGTTTTCAGAAAGATGGGAAGTAGTTCACCAAGTAAAGAGATCATTAGATTTTTATGAATGTGTTGAGTGATACAGGATTCAAAACTGTCCTCATTGAGCCAAGATTCTGCCAATTCTTTGTAGTCTCAGGACAACTGTGTACATTTTTAGGGAAGAGTGCATTGTTGGTTTTCTGATTATCAAGACATTTTCGTCATTATCCTCTACTAACAATATGGGAATGATTCAGACCTGAGATGCCAGGTGAAGGCCTTCAACGAGCAGATAGAACCAAAAACCAGAAGTGTTTTGGCCCTCCAGGACCAGATTTGAAAAGCCCTACTCTATGAAATAGTCCAGCTCTACAGCTATGTATGGTACTGATGGTCTATCTCTCTGTCAGTATGTGAGTGGGGGCTGTCTGGAAGACCTCTTGGCCCAGGAGAACGTTCCTCTTTGTTGGAGGGAGAAGGTGGACCTGGCCTGTGACATCAGCAGAGGCATGACATACCTGCACTACAAGAATATATATCACAGAGACCTCAACTCCAAGGTAAACAAACACAGACAACTCTAGTGGTGACAGATCTTCTACATTCTGGGCTCTTAAATTTGGCATAATGTTGTTATTTTCATCAGACGCGAGATGGAAGATGATTGAGGGCACATTAAAGACAAATACAGTATTGTAAAGGATAGTATAGTATAGGACAGTATAGCAGTATGTTTCTGGTTATTCTGTCAATACATCATGCCTTGGATACCACTGAGTATTGACCTAGTTTTACAGTAGGAGGATTTTTTACTGATTTCCCAAAAAAGTGAGGTTTTGTGTCAGTTGTGGGCCATCCCAGAATTTGATCCTGCTAAAGACCTTCTCAACCACCACATCCCAAATGTCAAAAATAGTGCATTAGTTAGAGTATAGGGTTCTATTAGGGATCGAACCAGACAAGCCCAGTTCCTGCCCATTAGAAATGTACAGTCAGTCAGTCAGTCTGTCTCTTGTTTCTGTATTGTACGACAGTGCTATGTACCCCAACACCCCCTGGACAGCCCTCTAGTAACAGGAGACTGAAGTTGGGTGAATTCCTCCGTGGTGGTAAACCACATCACTGATCATATTGAGCTGTTTTGCTGTGGTGGCTGTGATCCTCCCCTTGTCCCATTACTTTGTGACTACACAGCCGTGGTGAAGCAGGACATCACTAGAACCAGCTGGGGCTCTCCCGAAGCACAAGGGGTCAAAAGGTCAAAGAGGAATACAGATACTCTGACTATAGTTTTAGATGCAGATACTGTCTATATTACAGCAATGGGACTTTGATTAACACATGAACTTTCCAATCAAAATTAAAAGTACTTTTATGGAATTAGGTTGCCAGCACGAGGCTGTTACACACAAAGATGTGCCGGTTGAATTCTGAGGTTCGGATTCCCGTGGTGAGGATGTATAGGTGTTCTACTGACCTCTTGTGGTCACTGTGATGTACAGCCATGTGTGAGAACAAGTTAAGCTATTTCCTTCAAGTGAACACCAGCTAAATCATAGGTCTTCAACCCTCTACTGTGGACCCCCCAGCCATCTCACAGTTAAATGTTTGCCCTGAAATAGCTCACCTGATTCAACAGGTAAGGGCTTATTAATTAGTTAAAATGTTGATTCAGGTGTGCTAGCTCTGGGATTCATCTAATAGATGGAATGGCTGGGGGTCCCCAGGAGACGGTTGACGACCTATGAGCTAAATTAATGTGATGTGAATACGATGAAAGTGATATTCTGAACCTTCTGGTTTGCAGAACTGTCTACTATTGTCTGACTGGTGTGTGTGTGTGTGTGTGTGCTCTCGTCTTAACCACATCTTATCGTTTTGTGTTCAGAACTGTCTGATCCGGGAGACGACCCGGGGCAGGGAGGCGGTGGTGACAGATTTTGGCCTGGCCAGGGAAGTGATGGTGGAGCTGCCGGCCAACCACCCTGAGAGGAAGATGTCTCTGGTGGGTTCTGCTTTCTGGATGGCCCCTGAGATGCTCCGTGGAGAACCCTATGATCGCAAGGTATGTTCAGCCTACAGACAAACTTTAGCAACCCATTGTAGTGCCCTACTTTTGGAATGTTTCCCTATTCGCTATTTTACTAGAAACGTTTAGGCATAGGGCTGGAGACATAGAACCACACTGAAAAGCCAAGACAGGGCTATGGACTGATATGGACTGACCATCCATGGTTTCAAAATTATACTTTTGTTTGCATTTAGTACCAACATTGAAGTAAACATATATATTTTTGTTCTGTATTGGATTTTATACTGGGTTGAATTCAGCTCATTATGATTGTAAATAAAATAATGAATAAGTAAATATATCATTAACTTACTTAATTTCCTTTAATTTAAAGTCCTTTTGTATGTACCAACTGCCAATTGTGGCAATTAATTTAATTTAATTCACAAACTAAAGGAATAGTCTGGAGTTGACCTATACACGTATTTTACAGCTACCTATAACCAGAGAATTAGTTTTATATACTCAACAAATTGGCATACATTTTGAGAAGGTGTTTTAGATTTTTTTTTGTAGATTAATGGCTAAATGTATTCAATCAAAGAAATTGTGAAGCTCTGTCTCTGAATGCGGTTGAATTTCTCCAGCCTCAGCCTTTTAGAGAAACACTGGCAGGTTGCCCTTTGTTATTGTTTCGACTGCTGATTGCCACTAATGTCTCCAGGTGGATGTCTTCTCCTTTGGTATAATGCTGTGTGAGATTCTGGGCCGGATTCCTGCAGATCCCGAGATCCTCCCCAGAACACGGGTGAACACAAAACATATGCACAAACACGTGCACACACTTAATACACTCAACGAACCGCACAGTTTCATTTAGACTGTCACTGTGTATAGGGAAATGATGCACAACATTGAGCAGTGAGTTACATTAATTTCCTCACAGTTCAGACATTATATTGAAATCGATCCTGCTGCATAATTTCACAATTATCGGTCTAGTGACTTGACAGGACTGTTTCTTATTAGGCCATTAGCGTCATTTGTATGTAGATGATGGTGAAATGAGTCATCCACATTGTCCTATTCTGTTGTCTCTGGGCTAGGTGATTACACCAAGGTCAGACAGACTGTGAGCACAGAGACTAATGAGCTCATTGAGGTTTCACCTAAATTTGATTTACTTGTGACATTTGTCATTAGAAATGGGAGGACTGCATTGGTGACACGGTTGAGCTGCTGTCCTATCCATTTAGTTTGTGTTCTGAGAATTCATTAGGTGTAGCTGGTTAAAAGACGTGAGGTGAACAGCATTCTACAATGAGATTGCTGGTCATAATTTGCCACGTTTGGCGTGAAGTGGATCGGTTGTCTGACCTGGATCTCTAAACTGTAGCCACTTAACGATGCTGTCTGGACCTGTCCGCGGGTTATATAGCTGGTGTACATAGCATCTGACGTAATGATTGCCCTCTGTTTAGGATTATGGCCTAGATGTGAAGGCCTTCAGTGAGATGGTGCAAGGCTGTCCACAACGCATCCTGGAGCTGTCAGCCAGCTGCTGTCTGGTGAGTGTCTAAGGGAGTCATGTGAGGAAGAATCAGAGAGGGACTGAGATCCAACATTAAGGAGTGACTATAAGAGCCTATGTACCACGTTAAGACAATTCATTCATTCTGAAGCACATTATAAACCTGGAAATAGGATTTTACTTTTATTTCAGTGCATGGCACTAGAACTTGCATGGAATTGCACTAGAATTTGATTGGAATTGTGTTAGCCTAAAAACGGTGTGTCAGAAACCCTAGCATGTGCCGTCTAGGTAACTGTCGAAGTGTGTTACCTTTGTGTCCTTTTGGTCAGATGGATGCCTTTCGGAGACCCTCCTTCTCAGAGCTGTTGGATGAGTTGGAGGAGATTGCTGAAGGTCTGGTACCCCCGGACTCATCGTTGACTACGGGGTGAGGGGGGGGGTCACCGTCGACTCCTTAAGGGGACAAGGTGGCCTGCAGCAGACAGCCACTTCTGAGTCTCAAACAGGAGAAGCAGACACCACGTACTTCAGGCTTGCTCCACAGCAACCCTGTGTAGGTCTAAAACTGCGGCACTCTGAAATACAAATGGATGACTGGAAGTTCATCTGTCTTTTTACAGTACAGACTCAGCTAGTCTGGGTCCAATACAAAGGGGCGGGGATGAAATAGACTGAAAAATGTTGTGACCAAATCCATTTAGGAGCATTTCCTCCTACTTCTTAAATTGACATGCTTTTATTATTCCACATGAAGTTATGATTTGAATTGTGATGCTTTGATTGTACATAACCTGTAAGCACTGCGTGAGTAGTCCTGATCCATCCATATTATCTTTCGTGTTGTTAGCTACTTCCAATCTGAATTTAAATGAGCTATCGTGGAACATCGGCCATGTCTTTTCTCAGCCAATCCAAGTGGCCACGAATGCAAAAATTAAACCCTGCCTTAGTCAAACTAATCATCTGAATGATTTCTTCAACATTGTGTTAAAGATCGTTAGTTGATTGTAGAGCTGAAGGACAGAAGAGTCCAGATGACATTGCACTAGATAGGACTTTGTGGTAATAATTTGCGACTGAAATCAAACAGATGAAGCAATTGTGCCACTGTGTGGATCGAAAACAAATGACACTATCAAACTACACTTACACACTCTTAATACCATCTCGCATCCTTTCTTTCTGGTTTCTAAAGTCTGTGGTGTTCTGCTCAACAGAGGTGGACAGTATAGGGTTAGGGTTGATGTTCAAAGGGGTTTTGGAAAGGGGCAGAGGAGAGAAGAGTGGTGAGTCTCCCTTAACTGGATGTGAATGATTTCTTGGAAACATTAACCTGAATTGTGAGACTGGGTGGATAATAAATGCCTTTGTGTCCTGTCATACTTGTACAGTAACTGCTTTATAACACACCTTTAGTGAGAATACTTATTGTTTCCCATATCAGATCCATATAGTAAATGTTTACATTTTGTTTATCTGTTGGATGTCTTACGCTTTAGATAAATAAGGATTTGGCTTACTTTACTGATCCTTAGATTTATATGAATTTAATGCAATGTTCAATAAAATGCATTGAGCGTTGATTTGTTTGTAAGTATTGGACTGTTTGTGGAATTAATTTTTTTATTGGGTGTCTGGTTAAAACCAATATGTTGAATAATTCAAAACGAGTGGTGGTTCACTTGCAGAAAATGGCCTTTGAGATCTTTCTCAATTTCCTTTTTACTGCAACAGGGGAGCCATGCAGTGAGTCCCTTGTTGCTATCTCTAGCTTATTGATATGTCATGCCATGACTGCGTGATTCCCCTGGATGCTGTGGATGCAATACTAACATAAAAAGGAATGGATCTTCAAGGTTATTTGAACAGAATCTAATGGTTAAAAGAGATTGCTTTATGGACAACAATTTTTTTGTACCAATCTGAAGGACATTGTCAAAGGCAATAAATATGTCACGAACATCACTTGCATTAAGAAGTACAAATTCAACTCACCTCTACTCTTTAAATGGCAATGACAGCACTCTGCTTGCCTGCACTGAGATGTGCCACATTTGATATATTGTACTTTATTAGAAATCAATGGGTCTTGATCTGAAGATTACATCCTGCTATTAAGGAGGTCCATAAGTCACCAGTTGTGAACATTAGGGCTATTTTGGAGTGTCGGCACACCCTAGACTGGCTGTGGTTATCCTAGGAATAGCAGACGAGGCTCATTCTGGGGTCAACCCTGTTTAGCATTCATCTGACGCCACACTGTGTCTCACCACATTTCTGACATTAGCATTCGCCGTGTATCGGCTCGTGTCTCTCCCAACTCCGCTGCCTCACTGCTCTTTTTTCGGAGATTGAAGGAACTCAGATGACCTGGATTTGCTAGACACACTGGTGAACACCAAAGACGGCCTGTGTACTGCCTGGGCAAATAGACACTTTTTTTTGGTTTTTGTGTGAAACAACTTAGGCCTTAATTAAATAAAATTTGCAATGCAGTATTTTGAGAGTCTTAACTAACCTAAAATCTGGTCTTGTCTTTTCTGTATGAAACCTAGTCTTGGGATGAATATTGTGCGGTCTTGGGATGAATATTGTAAATATTATATAAAATATAACCCCTGTTTCCAAATAGTTGGGGCACTGTGTAAAATGGAAATAAAAACACAATGCAATGATGTGCAAATCATTTAAACCCTATATTCAATAGAACATATTACAAAGACAACATATCAAATGTTGAAACAGAATTTCTTTATTGTTCCTTGAAAAATATGGCCACTTTGAATTTGATGCCTGCAACATATTTAAAAAAAGATGGGACAGGGGCAAGAAATGACTGGAAGAAGTTTAATACAAAAAAGAACCATCTCACAACTAATTAGGTTAATTGGCAACAGGTCAGCAAAATGATTGGCTAGAAAAAGAGCATCACAGAGAGGATGAGTCTTTCGGAAGTAAAGATGGGGAGGGGTTCCCCACTCTGTGAAAGACTGCATGGGCAAATAGTGCAACAATTTAAGAATACCGTTTCTCAATGTAAAATTGCCTAATATTTTATAATCTATGGTCTGCAATACCATAAAAAAAATCAGAGAATCCAGAGAAATGTCTTTACACAAGGGACCAGCCGGAAAACCTAGACTGGATGGCCGTGATCTTTGGGCCCTCAGATCTTTGGACCCTGTTATGGCTGCATTAGTACACATGGTATCAGTGACTTGGACATCTGTGAAAGTGCCATTAATACTGAACAATATTTACAGGTTTTGGAGCAACATATGCTACCATCCAGATGATGTCTTTTTCATGGAAGGCCTTGCTTATTTCAGCAAGACAAAACCAAACTACATTTTGCATGTATTACAACAGCATGGCTCCATAGTAAAAGAGTCAAGGTGCTCAACTGGCCTGCATGCAGTTAAGACATGTCATAAATACACTTAGTGCATAATGAAACAAAAAATACAACAAAATAGACCCCGAGCAGTTGAGCAGCTGAAATCCCCTAACAAGCAACAATTGGAAAACATTTCTCTTTCAAAACAACTGCAATTGGTCTCCTCAGTTTCAAAAAACATGCAGAAACGGAGGAGTTGCTGGCATCAAACGTGTCGCTTCAGAATGTGCATATATTTTTACAAAAACAATAAAGAATTTCTGGTTCAACACTTGATATGTTGACTTTGTAGGATTTTCAATTAAACATTGGGGCTCAATGATTTGCACATCATTGCATTCTGTTTATATTTGCATATCATGCAGCTTCCCAAATTTTGGGGAACAGGGTGTTATAAAGAAGATTCTATGTTGGGATGAGATGCACTGGCAAATAATGCAGTATATCAGGGGAGGGTACAATGACTTCTTGGAACACACAACTGGTTCTTGCTTGTCAGAGATGGTCTATTATAGCAGCCCACCATACCAGGTTCAATTACTATCTTGTTACAAAAAAGAAGAAATGGCTCCTAGAGGTTATTTGAATACCCTGGACAACTGGAGAGTAGAAAACCAGTCACCAGGTCTCAACCCAGAAAAGCTTTGGGTTGGGTTTAGACTGAACAAGTTGTTTGCATCACGTATGTACTATGGTCCAATCTGCAGGAGTCAGACATTATGTCCAATGTGAACCAACATCCTGTTGAACATCTCCAACACCTTGTAGAATCCAGGCCTTGAATAATGGAGGCTGTTTTGGTGGCAAAGTTGCCTGACCAGGTACTAGATGAGTGTACCTAATAAACAAGCCGACTGTAGATGAATGATCAAATCCCGAAGGGCAAACATGCATGAAGAAGCTTTGATCAATTTCAACCAGACTAATGCTGCAGTGCTCATTTCACAAAATGTGTGTTTACCAGCTGGTGCTGCACACTGTTAAATCAGATCAAAGGCTATTTTAGTCCTGTGTTGTGATGTAGACCTTCCCCGAGGGGGGGGGGGGGGGAGTGGGGAACACAGCGGCCCAAACCCCCATATTAGCAGACTGGAAGTGCTGATTGTGTGAGGAACGTGAGCATCCGTTCCAGATCCACATGTACTCGTTTACCGGAGCGTGGAAGGAATACGTCAGCAGTCTTAGAAATGCTTGTTTCTGCAGGTGTGCCATTTTTATTGGGTTTCTCTGGGGTCCCTCCCATCTTGGTTCTCCATGCCCTTCCAAGGCGTCCTCATTTGGAGAAAGGACAAGGTGGAGAGGAAGGAGCTGAAAGCAGGTCACAGAGGAGGAAAAATGTAACAGACATAAGAGGAGGAAAAGAGGGATGTAAGAGGAAGAGAGGGATGTAAGAGGAAGAGAGGGATGTTAGAAGAGAGGGATGTAGGAAGAGAGGGATGTAAGAGGAAGAGAGGGATGTAAGAAGAGAGGGATGTTAGAAGAGAGGGATGTTAGAAGAGAGGGATGTAGGAGGAAGAGAGGGATGTAAGAGGAAGAGAGGGATTTAGGAAGAGAGGGATGTTAGAAGAGAGGGATGTAGGAGGAAGAGAGGGATGTAAGAGGAAGAGAGGGATTTAGGAAGAGAGGGATGTAGGAAGAGAGGGGTGTAGGAAGAGAGGGATGTAAGAAGAGAGGGATGTAAGAAGAGAGGGATGTAAGAGGAAGAGAGGGATGTAAGAAGAGAGGGATGTAAGAAGAGAGGGATGTAGGAAGAGAGGGATGTAAGAAGAGAGGGATGTAAGAAGAGAGGGATGTAGGAAGAGAGGGATGTAAGAAGAGAGGAAATTAAGTAAGAAACAGATGCAAGAGGAACAGAGGGGCATAAGAGGAAGAGTAAATATATATTGATAACAACAGAGAGTTATATGCCTGTGTGCCTGTGTGCCTGTGTGCCTGTGTGTCTGTGTTTGGGCTCATGCTTCTGGGTGCGCACACACACACAGACACGTAAAGATATGTAGAAACACACAGTCATGCTCACCCATGCATGCACACTAGCACCCACACAAACACACAGATGTGCATGTACACACAGGCTTGCAAAAACGAATGTCTACCCACAGACACACACACCCTGGAACAAACTACATTCAAAAGTGGACCTCAAAGCCCCTTCAATCTGGGACTAATTTAGACCTGAGGTACCATGTGAGTTCAATTAATTATCAGGTTGAACGAAATCAAAAGATCCCTGTTCCCGACCTCGTAGGGTGTGAGTCAAATACCACTAAATCTGGCTATGCTCTATTCTGTTAAGCACTGTGAAACATGAGTGGGACAGAGTGGGAAAAGGGTTAGTGAGAGAAAGAGATGAAAGAATTAAAGGTCAGTCTACTTGTAAGCAAATTTTTCCTGACTGCCAAGACATAAAGACAGTTCGAGATGAAAAGTCCTTCTAGCATTTTAATTTAGTCAACTGGGTGGGACTTCCAACCTCATTGGGTGATCCCATCATGACCTGGTTGTTGGTGGGCTGATTCCTCTTTCTGTAAAATTGAAGGCCCACCTACATCAATGTTGGCCTGATGTAGGTGGGCCTGCTGAGAAAAGTCACATGTTGTCAATATTGTCGGACCAGGGTGGGCCTTGTGAAAACGTGATACTTTGTAGTGGGTAGTTAGTTCGTATCTGCAATAAGCCTGGACGTGTATGAATCAACTGGAGTATCCAGACCTATAGTGAGATGTTTTAGCCTTAGCTATCGACAACCTTCTGTAGCCTCCTAATCAACATGTCCTCATGCTCGGCACTGGATGAACCGTAGCGGTGACACTGACCTTCACAGGGTCAGGACTGTGGGTGAAAAATGACGTCTTGTCAGAGAACACCATCTGTCTTCTTGACACTTGCTTGCTGGGCCATCAAGCCAGAGAGAGATGAATTGTCTTGCCAGCCTTTTCACCTTCACAAACGGCTGACAACGATCCCACACCCAGCCAACATGGGGGATGGTGGGGTCACTGACTGGATGAGGCCGGGGGGCAGAATCCCATCGCTTGCCTTCGCTCTTCTTGTTCCACCCTTTCATATTTTGATAAGATGGATTAAGTCTCAATGACGTACTTCTGGTTAAAGGATTCTGTAATTGGTATTTTGTTGTTACCGGGGTTAAAATGAAATTAAGGGGCTGATGAGCCCAAGTGGTGCTGAGGAAATTAGAGTTGTCGCTCTAGAGTTAGGGTTAGGGCTGTGTTTATGTCCAGGGTTAGGGTTCTAGCTGTAGGGTTGTCTGTTTTAAGTGAGGGTTAGGGCTGGGTCTATGTCCAGGGTTAGCGCACTAGCTGTAGGGTTGTCTGTTTTAGGTGAGGGTTAGGGCTGGGTCTATGTCCAGGGTTATAAAGCAAGTTTCAATCTAATTTCAATCTCACAATGTAGACCTACGCAAGCGGTTGATCACAAAATTTTTCTTTTGTGTTCTCAATTCTTGTGAAGGCAAGGAAGAGTCGTCATCCTCCGTTAAATAGCAATCCAGCAAGACTTTTAGCTTCACTTGGGTCCAAAACAATGTATTCACTGCCATATCAACTAAATCGTTTTAATTCATTGTTTTTTAGTCACAGAAAAAATGGTTGGCTACAGGTTTTGCCAATATACCATAAAAATGTAGCCCAGAACAACTTCAAAGATATTTTGCTGAGGCAAGTATTTGCTCTTTCCCTATTAAAAGTTCTAACACCTTTATTTTAATAAATATTAAACTCTAAGGACTGTCATTGCTTTGCTCAGTTGCATAGTCAGTGCAGACATCCTTTAAAAGAAACCACTTGATTCTGTTAAATTGACCAGTTCTCTGGAATTAGTCATTTCTCTAATGGACTCATTAGGAGCAGAATGTTAGACAGATAGCATGGTATTGGAGATGGCCTTCCAGGGTCATAGAACCTTGCTTTAAAACTCTGAAACATGGCTCTTCCAGCATTAAGCCAATTAATACTACCTCTATTGAAATGACAAGACTGACAAAAGATTCATACTCTGGTGTCAATTTCAACAAAATATTTTCCATAAACATATTGCTTAAACCCATAGCCCAAGAGTAGTGCCAATTTTCTAAATGTTTTCACTTATTTGACCTAATGTCTGCCTTTAACACAACCGACTTCAATACCATGATGAGCACCGCCTCCTTTGGATCAGGCCCCAGAGTACATTGGCCAGTTGACCCCAGTCTGTCAATGTCAAAATTCTACCTGTTTGGTTGCTATTTAAAAGTGAAGGCAATGTTCCTGCATTCCTGATAAAAGCTCAATATGGTCACTCAATCAAAAATCCCCACTTCACTTTCACAATATATTTGAACTTCACTAGATGGATTGAATTAAGCCCAAATATCGGTCACATGGCTTTTATTGTCTTCACCTAAACACAGTTGGTCAACCAACTTGCACACATTGCATTGCATCAACCAGAAATCAGGCATCACATAGTTCTACATGGTGGAGTTATCAGCTTCTTATGGAATATAGCTAGCCTGAAACGGGTCCATAATCCACCAGGGGGTCTTGCTGTGTGCTTCTTTAGTGGGCCAGTCAATCATCCTCTAACTGAAGCAGTTCCAGCTGAGCCAGGTATGAGCCATCCTTCAGAGGGCAGCAGAGGGGTAGAGGAGGAAAGGAGGGAAGGTATGGCTGAAAGCAGACCAATTAGGTTTAATTCCAAACAGCATCCAACATTCTTTGACCTGAGCCCACAGCATTGTTAAGACATGTGGCCGCTACAAAGTGCAGAACATGGAGAAAAACAGTGGCTTTGGAATGTATTCAGACCCCTTCACTTTCTCCACATGTCCTTGTCATTATGGGATACTTATTTTTTTTAAATAATTAAGTATCCCATAATGACAAACCAAAAACATGGAACTAATAAACCTTGCCATGACACTCCAAATTCAGGTTAGATGCATCTTATGTTCTTTAATCACGCTTCAGATGTCTCTAGGAACTTGATTGGAGTCTACCTGCGGAAAATTCAATTGATTGGACTTGATTTAAAAACGTCACACATCTGTCTATATAAGGTCCCACTCTTCAAAGTGCATGTCATAGCAAAAAGCAAGCCATGAAATCCAAGGAACTCTCTGTACAAATCTGAGAATTGTGTCAAGACAGATTTGGGAAAGCATACAAAAAAATTGCAAATGAAAGATGGCTGGAGAACAGGCTAATCCAGTTCTAATCCTCAGAAAGCTTCCTATAGAGAACCCAGCCCTAATCCTCAGAAAGCTATAGCTTCCTATAGAGAATCCAGCCCTAATCCTCAGAAAGCTATAGCTTCTTATAGAGAACCCAGCCCTAATCCTCAGAAAGCTATAGCTTCCTATAGAGAATCCAGCCCTAATCCTCAGAAAGCTATAGCTTCTTATAGAGAACCCAGCCCTAATCCTCAGAAAGCTATAGCTTCCTATAGAGAACACAGCCCTAATCCTCAGAAAGGCCAACTTGTTATTTTGTGGCCAAACAAAATAACAAGATGAAGAAAGGCCTTAGAGATCAAAAACCCAATGGCCACTCTAATAATCTTTGGAGTTTCTTGGCAGATATGGTAGACCTGACAAGGGCAACCATATTTGCAGCACTTATCAAAGCATTTATGGTAGAGGGTCTAGATTGAAATTAGTCCTGAGCAAAAGGCCTGACATGCAGAACTGAGAGCATGAGGGGAAAATAATTATCTGATGTGACCAAAATCTAACTATTAGGCCTGAACTCGATGCTCGATGTGAAAATAAGATACGGCTTATCAACGGGCAAATACCAGCCATTCAAAGTGGTTGGAGCATCATACTGTGGGGATGATTCTGGGACTGGGAAACTTGTCAGGATTAAAGGAAGGGTGAAAGGAGCAAAATAGAGGTCCATAAAGAAAACCTGACCCAGAGCTCACAGGACCTCAAACTGGTGGCTAAATTATATCTTTCAGCATGAGCTTCAGAGGATCTGCAAGGAAGAATGGGAGAAACTGCTCAAATTCAAGAATGCAAAGCTGGTAAAAACAAAAGTCTAAAAGGTGTGATCATTGCCAAAGGTGCTTCAATGTAGTACAGAATAAATGGTATGAATACTTGAGATTGTACATGTACATGAGCTTTTTCAGTTTTTTATTTTCAGTAATTATCAATATGTGACACAAATTTCTAAAAACATGATTTCGATTTTTTATTATTGGGTATTGTGTGTAGAATGATGGTAAAAATAAATACATTTCATCAATTATAAATGGAGTCCTTAACACAACCACATGTGGAGACAGTAACTTGGATAGTGTTCAAAAGGGAATTGCGTAAATTAGTTGCTAAAACAAATCCAATTTAAGTTTATTTTTGATCTGTTCTTGTTTCTCATCACTTGAGTTATATTTTAAAGATAACAGTAAAATAACAGAGATTGATGTTAAAGTACATGATCAGATAACGCTGGTAGATACACATGGTTGGTTGTTTTCATTTTAATTAATGTAGCAACAAAAGGCTTGCATGACATATTGAGATAACAACAGATGAGTATCTGTAGAACTGCTGTAAGAGTCAAAGTTACATAAATCACTGATCACAAATGCTAGATGCTCTCCGTGGCAAATCCTGCACTGGAAGGGGTTAGGAGGCCAGGGTCACCATTTGAAGTAGGCTGCCATTTAACTGCCAGTACATCTATCACTACACCTGAGGGATGACATAAACATCCACCACTCAACTCTTCAACCTCTGTTCTCCTCAGAAACAGCACTTCTATCTGCAACAACATGTCAAAGGCCATTAGAAGGGTCACACAGAAGTAGACAAATGTGTTATGTTGCTTCAGCCACTTGGCCCAGAGCTGGGCTTTGTGTTAGCAGAACAACATTGACTGGTGTGGAGTTAGTTGTCTTTACTTACTGCCTACCCCCAGTGTCCCTGATTCAGTAGTTTGATGCATGATAGTGATGGATACATACACTCACCTGCACACACACAAAAGGGAGCCTTTAAAAACACACGTGCACGCGCGCACACACCTCCCATAAGTGCATTATAACACATCACTCTCCTGACAAGCAAGCAGAACCACAAGTGCTTCTTTAATAGCCTGAAATGCAGAAATGCTGACTGATTTCGACCTGAGAAATGCATGCTCAAATGGACCTTTATTGCGTAGTCTGACCTTAAACTTAATTACGAAGCAACATGTGCTTCAGACATCGTGTATTTCAGCCAGAGATATTTAGGGATGGAGATTGAAGAAATGGAGGTGGTAGAGGTGCGTCTGCAGATACGCCATCTTTCTTGTCAGGCTACACAAACTCCTTGCTCCGGCCAAACCTACGCCACACTCATAGATGTCAGGGTGATTAATAGGCTGAAAAAAGAATCTACATATTGCAATTCTTCTGTCTGATTTGTGATGAGCAAAGGTACACGTGGGTAAAGCAATATTTAGAAATGTGCCATTGGCTGTGATACTTGGATTTGTTAGAGACGATCCTTTATTTTGTACCACACACATTTTCACGTCGTCTAAATGACTGCAGTGAAAGGAATCACATGAAAAAATACATAGCCTCAGGTGGAATGGCCCTGTTTGCAGTCATACAGGATTCATAAAGTGGATCAAACTCCTTTATAGGAGACCCCATACTTGAATGCTCATCAAACAATCCCTGTCACCACAACTGAACCTTCATGGAAGGATGAGACACGGTTGTTCACGTTTGTGAAATCATTAGCAACTCCTTTAGCGATTATGTTAGCACTGCGGAAAACTGTTGTGGTGAGTAAAGAAGCAAGACAACTGGCCATCTTCAGACTAGTTCAGGACCTTCAGAATCAGCATTTGTGGGTTCGATTGCAGGCTCAAAATGGCCAGAACCTGACCTCCCGACAGCCTACAGGAATACGTTTATAATCATTTTTCAGCATAGGCCATATCTGGAAAAATAAATGGTCTAATATTTATATTAGGACAATGTCATTCCTGCTTCTAAAAGCAAGCAACCCCTCCTTTTGCCCTCTAACTGCAATGGACAGAAATAGGGATTCATACCTTAGGGGATTTGTACAAAGGAGCATTTGCCTTCTTTGATTTGCTAAGGGACACTTATGAACCTTCCCAGAAATAACTTTCCCAGATGCCTAGAGATAACAGATATTGCAAAACAAATCTGCATTTGAAAAGGTTAAGATTCTATGTTTGATGTATGCTTCAAAATGTGCCTGAAAACTCCACCAGAAAATCAGTTGGCCAGCAAGTGTGAGGGTTTTCAGTAGTTGAATGACCTTTATTCAAAGTGCACAAGGGAACCACGCCTGAAGAAAGACGGAATCGGGCCCTTACGAGTATTTTCTGAGTTTTGAACCTCCAGGGACATCTTAAGGGGGAGACAGGACTGTCTATTACTCTGATAGGTGTACCAGTGATATCACAGCTCATCTGATATGTTTACCAGTGATATCACAACTCATCTGATGTAAATGTGGGACAGTGATGTCACAACTCATCTGATGTAAATGTGCACCAGTGATCTGATGTAAATGTGTGACAGTGATGTCACAACTCATCTGATGTAAATGTGCACCAGTGATCTGATGTAAATGTGTGATAGTGATGTCAAAACTCATCTGATGTAAATGTGAACCAGTGATCTGATGTAAATGTGTGAGCGTAATGTCACCACTAATCTGACGTAAATGTGTACATATGATTTCACAACTTATGTAATGAAAATGTGTACCAGTGACAGATTGGCTATATTGGAGGAACAACGCACGCGCACACGCGCACACACGCACGCACGCACGCACGCACGCACGCACGCACGCACGCACGCACGCACACACACACACACACACACACACACACACCATTATTTGTCATCACGTCATTCCTATACATTCAGAGCGGAATCAGTTGAACAGTTACAAGATTAATGTCTTTGAGATATACATTCCTCCCAAGCAATGGCAATTATGATTACAATATCAGGTACAGTAGGAGATAAAAAAACTAAAACAAACATTATTGTATGGCTAAAACCTGAGTTATTCAAAAGAGTTCATAAGAAACACCACAAGAAAACACATAAAAATAAATGATGTATTATATTCTCATATATAGAGTATTTGCATGACTAGAGCTAGACTATATTCATGTGATGTATACATACACATACACACTACAATATGGACATCATTGCTTTTCCAATCCAGATACAAACAATTGACTTTAAAAGCATGTCAGTGCTAAATGAAGAAATCTGAATTCCCCATTAACGAAAGAGAGAGAGGGTACAGAAGATCCCTTCCTCCCTGTCAGTCTCTCCCTTCATACTTTTCACTGTTTCCTTCCATCTTCAGGTTTACTTGTCGTTCTTGTATCAGTTTGGCTTGGATTTTCTATCATTGACCCCTGACCTTTACGGTATGGTAGGAGGTGAGAGGATAGTTGATGTAAATAATGGGTGAGAGACACAGCGCTTTGATAGCTGCTATGTCACCAACTCCACCTCCTGTTTTCTTCCTTTACCACTGAGCCTCTAGTCAATATTCTTCTCCTCCTCCTCCTCCTCCTCCTCCTCCTCCTCC
>JACXGJ010005629.1:0-38209 GCA_016801105.1 Esox niger | reverse complement strand
GAGGACTCGCTCTTCTTCAGTGGAGAGGGTAAGACAGCAGTTAAGGAGGACTCGCTCTCGTTCAGTGGAGAGGGTAAGACAGCAGTTCAAGAGGACTCGCTCTCCTTCATTGGAGAGGGTAAGACAGCAGTTCAAGAGGACTCGCTCTCCTTCAGTGGAGAGGGTAAGACAGCAGTTCAAGAGGACTCGCTCTTCTTCAGTGGAGAGGGTAAGACAGCAGTTAAGGAGGACTCGCTCTCCTTCAGTGGAGAGGGTAAGACAGCAGTGGGGGCGCAGAGGCAAAGCAACCCAGTACTGAGACACATCCCTGCCGTATCCCATTCCTTCGGCTGCTGGTTACTGGTCGGCCATTTTCTGACCTATCATTTGATTTTTACTGAGCTGTCTGTTTGTGTGTGCGAGCGAGGCAGAGAGAGAGAATGATTGTCCTTTATGGGCGTTGTTTTCAGAATCTTTGTTCTAAGCCCCTTAAATGATTATGTGAGTTGAATCATTTTGATTGCCTGCCTGCCTCACAAAGGCTTTGTATTCTTTGTTCTTAACTAAAACACCTACTGCCAAGTCATGAGCTCCTAACTTAACTTTTCTTAAACCTCCCCTGTAGAAGAAAAAATATTAGAATCAGAAATGTACTTTTCCCTCGACAACTTTCTAAGACTTCTACAGACAAAACCCCTTTCGTCCATGTCTCTGGAATTCTATTAGGTGACAACAAGTTGACAACCTGCTCTGTTCTTACTGAACTAAAAAAACCTTCCTTATTCTACATTTCCTTTGTGTTAGATCCAAGCTAGTTTCCTTTATTTGGAACATAATATTCCTGCAATGTGATTAGTATTTCTTTCTAAATTTCTCTGATGTGAGGCCTCATTTGAAACATTACCGGCATCCTACGTCCATACGTTTCATGGGAAGCCAGACCCCCCAAACTGTTATAAAAATAACCAAAGGATCTGAATTATATGACAACAATCTGCGCCCAATTCTTCTCCCAACGTGTGTCTGTGAGTGTCTACATGAATACGTGTGGGTTTGTTTGTGTGTGTGTGTGTGTGTGTGTGTGTGAGTGTGCATCTAGCTAGGGATTAAAAGAGGGGCGACATGAAAAGTCCCCAAAAAAAAGCTTAGAGAGAGATCAACTGCTTTCATCCAGGAGACAGGAAATCATTGATCAAAAGTACTTATTCCTCCTTTTGTTATTTCTCCCCAAATAAACAATGGATGGAGTTAACAAGGCCCTGGGCGTTCCAATGGAAGACAGGAACACCCAGGGCACTGTTGGCTGCTGTGGAAGTATGGCTAGAGGAATGGAAAGAGATGAAGGGATAAAAAGAAGCTGTGTGTTAGGCCCTCTTCAGTGACAGCCACCCACAGTACAGCTCATATCTGAGAGCAGAGGCCTGGATGAGTGTGTGTGCGCGCGCACGCGCGTGTGTGTGTCTGTGTGTTCGGGTGTCAGTTTATCACACCCGATTTAATGGCCTCGATAATGTGTAACATACCTGGGTTTAAATGTCACTTTACTAACTTCTTTCTGATCACTTAAGCCTCAGTTGATGTTCCACTTAGATCGGGCTTAAATGATCAAAGTGAGGCTTTTGAAATTACCTGGCACTTAAGTTAAAGAGTGTTCAAAACGTGTGCAGCTGTCAACCGTGTCGCCGGTACACATCCACTCGGTGTGTTCGTTAGGAAGCAGTCCGAGCCGGGACGGGAGTAGTGTGAGGAGTAAGGACACTGACCGCGGTGTACATCAACGTGAAACAGAGGTCAACCGAGCCACGGCGTCTCTCTGTGTCCGAGGTTCCTTTGGGCCGCAGATTAATAGTTTTACTCAACGACAGCAACTGAAAAACATCAGGATTCATTTGAACTAAAATTACTGACGGAACATGTTGGCCAGTGAGGCAATGAGGTCATTCAGAGCTGTTGAACCGGATTCTGTCAGACGCACGCACTCGTGCACACACTCATGCCCGCACAAACACACATACACGCACACGCACACACACGGGAACATGCCCGCGCGCGTACACCGCGCTGTGTGAACACGAGCCTCGCAAGCGAATAACAGCAAGCGAAGTCGTCGTTTTCATCAGCCTCCAGCTAAATTGTGTTTCCTCGACAGGCATTGAGCCTTTTCACAGGGCAGCGTGAGTAATAGTATACTCCGTGGCCTCTTGCCTCTCCACCGGAGCAGGTTGGACTCCAGTCCTGCCCACACGCTCTCCCCACAGACGGGCTGTTTTCCCAGCGATTAAGCCGGCTTTGCGGGAGGAAGGAACTAATCAGGTTCTATTTGTCGCTGCATTGTGTGTCACGCTGCATGGTGGAACCTGACCCCGCCGCCTGACACACAGGGAACAGGCCTGAAGGGGCAAAAGCCCAGAGTGCGGCGCGGAGCTCAGCCACACGCTGGCCAGACGCAACCGGACACCCGCCAAACCTCCTGTCTGGTCGCCCGGCTGCCCGGCATCGCGCACGGCCCAGGAGGCCGCTCTCTGTTCTGTGCTTTGTTCCTCCTGGCGAAGCGTTCTGATTGGGCGGCAGATGTGTGGGAAATGTATCCTTGTTTTTCCTCATCAGTGCTGGACCTGATTTGACTAATTTTGTTTTTTCTCCTGTCGGGTGGCGGAGCGGGGTGAGTTGAGAGGAGAGGCAGCTGGAGGGAAAGGGAGGGCCTGACTGGGACGGTGTGATTCGTGTGGCAGATGTGACACACACACACACACACAGTCCCCTGTATGAAGCGAGGACAGTCACATCTCCTTCACCATGTTCCATAATTGATGTTTCTGCCAGATGGGCCTGCGTGTGCTCAGTCAATCTCCTTATCATCTCATCATCTCCTCCTGGTCACCAGGCAGCCTGCTGTTTACTCATGTGGTTCAGGTGGGGACAAACACACGCACACACACACACACACACACACACACACACAAAGCTCTCCATCACCCACACAATCTCATAGCTGGAAGGGTGACCAGAACCTGGAGTGAGCGTCACAGAACACGCAAGCTTGGATGTGTTGGGCCCGTGGAAAATACGCAACACTCACCGGTCTTAATATAAAATAATGAGTGCATCTCGGCGTGGCAGTGGTGCCGTGTCCGTGGTGGCTGTTTATGGGCACCAGGGCGCTGCTGGAGACACAGGACGACGCCCTGAGAGAGTCTCTGCTCCACTGCCTCCAGGCCCATGGTCATTAGCCGGGGCTGTGCGCTGCTGAATAACTGTGCATTTTTGGGAATACCATAAGCCATGTATAATTCTGTGTTTAACCGTTCCTTTACTATAAAGCAAAGGCATGTTGGGTCGGTGGTGAGCTCTCCCCTTAATCCTGACAGCTTTTCTCAGTGATTTACGACCTCAAGGTGAAACCGAGTCCTCCAGTCGACCTACTTGCCATCTGAAGTCCAGTTTTAATGAAACAAATGTATTATTTAACAGGCTAAGCCAGACGCAACTAACAGGCAAAGCAAATGGAATGATCCAGAAAGAACAGCTGCCTTCGTTATTTTATTTCAAAACCTCAGCTCGTTGCCAAATATAATACTATGGGTTGAATGGAGGACTGTTCCCGGTAATGTGAGGATGTCAGGTTCTTTACGCTTTATCTCCACAATCAAAGCGAATGTGTCTCATCCTGATGTGCACCCAGAGATCACATACAGTGTGTGAGGCAGGGATGCTGATTAAAACCTAATTGGCAGATATTACAATATGGAAACAATAGGAACAAGAGGGATGGAGCAAGAGAGAGAGAGATGTGGAGAGGGAAAGAAGGAAAGAGAGGCTCAATTACAACTGTCACAAAGCTCTGTCGATTCATCCTTCCATTTTTCACATTGATATTGACATCAAAGTTTGAGTATAAGAATAAAAAATGCCAGGAATGTTTTTCCCCGCTACACTTCTAGAAACCATGGTAAGATAATTAATCCTAAGTGTTTTTCTCTCTTTGTTTTCTCACGTATATATTTTCAAACATTTCCTTAGTCCAACCCCTGAGGTGCTTTTCAACCACCCGGGCCTTTATAAAATCATTGACTAACTGATTATATAGGAAAGTATAGGATGAGCATGAATGTTCCCAATCAAAACATTTCATGAACGGAGACTGTACTCTCCTGCACATAAAAGATCCACCGTCTCCAAAAATATTGCCACATAGCGAATATAAAAACAGCTTTCTTAAGCAGAGGAGTGATGAAGTCTGTCTGGTATAGCTGTAGATAGACTTGGAAAAAGATTCGGCGGTCAGTGCCAAGTGTGCTTTTACTTCATGATTGTGTGTTTTTTTTTTCTTCTGGACTGTGAGATGTTTTCCCCGCCACAAATGTCATCAATCACATAAGCAGCAAACTTTCCTCTGATTACATTGACACCATGTGTTTTACGGGTGTAAAATGCATATGTGTGCGTGGGAGATGCGAGCATGTCATTCATTGGCCTCACTGAAAACAGCGACCACTTAGACTAGGGGTCAGTAAAGCATTTGGTCTTCACGCACACACCCTTTGAACAGCCTCCGAACGCCTATGTGACCTGCTGTTTGCTGAAGTAGATCAGCATTGTTGTTCCCTCCCAAACCCCATCACCAAGCCCAGCACTAGGTCTGGACCCCTGTCTCTTCAATTCCATACGGGACTTCAATTTCAGGATGTGAAGAATGGCTGTATCACCTCTTCTTCGCAGACTCTTAACGCCAGCACCCCCCACGGATGTGTTTCGGCTCTCTGCTCTGCCCCCCCCCCTTCACCCGCAACACTCAAGGCTCTGCGGCACCCAAACTCCATCATCAGGTCTGCCGACAACGTCACGGTCGGAGGCCCGATAGCCAACGTCGGCCAAGCAAACTGTTCTGGACTAGCAGGGGAGGGAACTTGCCCCGATCTACGCCAGCGGTTTATAGTTCCGATGACTTGTCACGGACCATCAAAGCAGCTGAGCTCATCAAGAGGGCAAAACACAACAGTTCAACTCCCGAAGGCGACTGAAGAAGTTGATTGTCCCGTCACCCTGGGTCCTGGAAAAACAGCGCGCTCACACCTCCAAAAACCTTCGCACAGGGGCACTCCGTCCTAGCGTGAGAACTGTTCCACAAAAGGCCCTACAGCGGGGTTAAGATGGCGCAACACACCACTGGGGTCAAGCTCCATCCCATCCGCGAGGTCTAGCGGAAACAATGCTCGACGAACAGCACCGAACGAATGCCAACCAGTTCAGAGACAGCTTATATTCCCGAGCAATTAGACAGATCCACAGAACTGAATGGACTGACCGGAATCGCCCACACACGTATGCATGTACGCAGGCATTGTTTCCATACACACACTACATGCTGCTAGAAAGCCTCAGGGTGTTTGTGCATTCATGCCCAGACCATCACTACTCACTGCTAAACACTTCGAAATATCAAAATTTCACCACGACATGCACGTGTAAATACTGCCGTACTGCAATCTACTTTCTGATTGTACCGTTATCTTTATCCTCTCTGCGGTCTTTGATATTTTGTATATATTAATATGTAAATGTATTCAAATGCTTACTCTGTTATGTCTGCCGTTGCGTTGTTGTTATAAAACCGTCAGTTGAGCATTTTGTTGAGTGGTCCACACCTTCTTAATCCTCCTCATATGAGAAATACTAGACTGAGCTCAACCCGACAAACACACACACACACACACGCACAAACACTTGATCCAATTTCATGATCTTACCATGTGGCGGGTGTTTGAGTTTACTGAATGCATACAGCATGATGGAGGGAAATTAAAGGTTGTCTATGAGTAATAGTTCACCTTTAACTCTGCAGCTGTCTGTGGAATGAGTGTTTGTGTGTGTGTGTGTGTGTGTGTGTGTGTGTGTGTGTGTGAGTGCCAGTCGGCTTTGAGGTTGTGTCACTGAAAAACTTGAAAGGAAACCCAGTCACTGTGGTCACATGGAATTGAAAGGTTGGTGATCGTGTCATTGATGCTCAGAGCAAAACTGTCCAAGATCAACTTCCTGATATAAATCTAAAAACACAGTCTTTCAGCAACCATACCAGTGTTCAGATTATACTTGATGATTTTATTTAACTACTCTTTGTCTTTGCTTTAGTCCGTGACAGAAGGAGACTGCTTTGTTAGATAAAAACACTTTCTGAACCCAAGTGTCTCAAAATAGACTGTATTTCAAAATATTTTCCAATACACACAGGACTTTGCATAGTTAAAAAAAACGACTGTAAATATTTTCCAGCTAATGTTTACCTTTAAGAAGATACTGATTATAATCTGATTATTATCATTCTCTCAAGCAACACAGGAAATGCCTCCAAGGATCCACGTAATCAAAACACTACTATAAAATATCCTGTTTTATTGTTGTGGATAATGAACTTTAAACCCAGAACACTAAAGAGAATTATTTTAACCTAAAACAATCAACAGAAAAGGAGGGCATTGCTTTTGTTGTAATATCAGTTTCCTTGAACCACAACAGTTCACATACATCTGCTGTTAATGTAGGTACGTTCACTGTATTAACATGAAACACAACAAAAAAAATGGTGTCTTATACTGTCTGTTTGTTTACTCTACAGAGGCTGCAAGAACAAGGAGGACTAACAAGATGGAGGGACTTTCCTCTACAGAGGTTGTAGGGTGATGGAGGACTAACAAGTTGGAGGAACCTTTCTCTACATAGTCTGCAAAGACATGGAAGACTAACAAGATCGAGGGTCATTCTTCTACAGAGGTTGTAGGAAGATGGAGGTCTAACAAGATGGAGGAATGTTCTTCTACAGATTTTGTAGGGAGACGGAGGTCTAACAAGATGGAGGAATGTTCCTCTACAGAGGTTGTAGGGAGATGGAACATTGCTCTTTTATTAGGTGGTCTCCACAAGTCATCCATCTCCTAATAATAAAATAAGAACTAAAACCTCTGCAAGCCCAGTTCAGCCAACCCGTGGGTAGATTTGACTGTGAAGAGCAGCTATTTATTTACGTAAGTTGTATATGTGAGCAACATTAATTTTGGCTTGGCTACTGCAGTAGTTGGTTATAGACAGCAAGGGGTGGCTTATTAATTTTCATTGGAGTTTGGCAGTGAGCGGAATTGTACCCAGGTGGAGTTGTCGGCACTGGCTGTGACCTGCCCACCAAGCGGGGAAAATAAAAACATTTTCTGGAGGAGAAAATGTTGGTGAAGCTTATCCCTGTGTTGTTAGACAGCTTTTGTCAGTGGGGGACAACATGGAGGATGCAGGCAACATGGGCATACACTTCATCCTACAGCAGCTTGAAAATGCAGAACCAAGTTTAACGGCTTCAGAAATGTTGGTTGGTATTGGTTCGGCTGGTCAGGAGTATGCATAAAAGTAGCCAATGGACGCCGGATGAGCTGTTGACGCTGGTGTGAGGACATAGCAAATTTATTTAAACAAGCCTCCACTGAACATCTTCTGGCCTGAACTATTCTTAAATTTCCGTTTCCTCAAAATAACAACAACAAAGGTGTCCTTTTTTAATTGACTGCTTCAAGCATTTTTAGCGTAACCAGTTCCGGCCAGAAACTACAGTGGTCATTGGTCAGCAATACATCAGCTGATGGAGGATCTCTCCAATCACCAGATCAGATTGGATTTCTGTCTATTTAACCATCAGGTTACTCAGTCAGATGCTGATGCTTGTACTAGCATGCGGGTACACGCCCACCCGTCACCCCTGTCCCCACCTATTCTATTCTGTGTCCCTTGTGGGGGGATCGGTAGTGCGTACCTTGCTCATTGCCATGGGGATAGCACTAATAATAACAACGTTATGTTATTGTTGGTATTATCGTTTACAGTGGGTACAGAAAATAATCACCCCCTTGGAAAATAATCACATTTTGTTGTTTGCAGCCTAAGATTAAGACAGTTTCTGTTTCATTCAGCTGTATTTACACAGTGCAACTTATAACATCTAATTGAAAGATATAACACCAACATGTCAGAAAAAAATAAGTAAATAAAAAAACAATCACTGAGTTGGAAAAAGGATCACCCCCTTGTTTCAGTATTTTGTTGAACCACCGTTTGCTTTAATTACAGCCTTCAGTCTGTTGGGATATGTCTCTACTAACTTTATCTAGACGTTGCAATATTTGACCACTCTTCTTTGCAGAACTGCTCAAGTTCAGTTAAATTCGATGCTGACTGTTTGTGGACTGTTGTCTTCAAGTCATTTTACAGATTTTCAATGGGGTTTAAGTCTGGGCTCTGGCTAGGCCATGCAAGGACATTCACCTTGTTCTCCTTCAACCACTGTGTGGTCAGTTTTGCTGTGTGCTTTGGGTCATTGTCATTTTGGAAGGTAAATCATCTTCCCATTGACAACTTTCTGGCTGAGAGCAGCAGATTTTTCTCAAGAATTTGGCAGTATTTTGTCCCATCCATTTTTCCTTCTATCCTGACAAGTGCTCCAGTCCCTTCTGCAGAGAAACAACCCCATAACATGATATTACCACCTCCATGCTTTACTCTCGGAATGGTGTTATTTGGATGGTGAGCTGTATTGGATTTTTGCTAGACATATCGTTTGGCGTTGAGACCAAACAATTCAATTTAGTCTCATCTGACCATAACACCTTCTTCCATGTGGCCTTAGAATCTTCAAGGTGCGTTTTGGCAAAGCTCAGTCATGACTGAATGTGGCCTTTCTTGAAGAGTGGCTTTTCAACCCTCCCATACAAGCCACATTTGTGGAGAATTTGTGATATTGTTGTCACATGCACACAATGACCAATCTTTGTCATTAATTCCTACAACTGCTTCAGAGTTGCTGTAGGCCTTTTGGTAGCCTATGTGACCAGTTTCCTCCTGGCTCTTTCATCCAGTTTGGAGCGACATCCTGACCTAGGGAGGGTCTGTGTTGTACCAAATACCTTCCACTTCTTAATAATAGACTTCACTGTGCTTCTCGGCACTGATAAAGCCTTTGAATTTTTTGTGTGTCCATCTCCTGACTTGTGCCTGTCCACAACTTTATCCCAGAGATCTTTTGACAATGCCTTGCGACCCATAGTTAAATGTTGTCTTCAGTTGCACTACCAAGGACTGAAATGCTTCAGAAAAAGCTTTTTTCATGCTGAGCTGATCAAAATGACCACAGTTGATCACAGTTGAAAGTCAATTGGCTTTGTGTGCTATTGAGAAGGTGATTAACTACACCTGGTTGGGTTTTTAAGGAGGGAGTGATTCCATTTCCAACTCAGTGAGTCTGTGTTTTTTTTTCTGACAAGTTGGTATTATATCTTTCACTTAGATTTTATAAGTTGTAAATACAGCTGAATAATACAAAAATGCAGAGCAACAAAATGTGATTATTTTAAAGGGGGGTTATTCTTTTCTATACCCACTGTACATGAACATGTGATGGCAATGAGTTACCCCAGAGGAGCAAAACCAAATGCCAAGACATTGCATGTACAGGGCTGTGCATAAGTTCTCTAATAAATGATTAAACTAATACGTGGTGTTTTGTGTCTGAACTTAAGATGAAACTGGAAAAAAAAACGTTTAGAAAAGAAAGTAAACATCCGCCACTCCATGGTATCACTTGTACTTACATCTGGGTAATTTGCTGGGAGAGCAAAACCTGCTGTTCCTGAGTGAGAGAGCAGCGTTCCCAGGCAAAGGGTCCAAAACATCAAGCGATTTTTGATGTCGGACATGTCGCTTGCAGTTTGTCCATCACAACATTACCATAAACTGTTTTACATTTAGCTCACTAAATGTATCTACTGAAGCTTGTAGCCAGTGAGGTTTTAGTTTATCCTCAACTAATCCTAATTTATTTTGTCCCTGAATGGTTTGATACCGGTCTCCTGCATGGCAGACTGCGTCCCTAAGCACTACGCTATTAAACAACAGGTAGTCAGTGCGTCTCTCACTCGGTCAAAGACATTCGCTCTTCTCGGCCAGCTCCGCTTACTCAGTCCGGCAAAAAATATCTCCAGCTTGGATAACATTGGTGATTCAACCGAGTGCAAGTCTTAATGTAGTAAGTCCAAAAGGTATGGAATTACTAAAATAAACAGATCAAATTTTGTTGTTCTAATAAGAAACATTGAGAAATCTCTTGACGGTTCCCAGCAGCATTAATCGGCTAAGACATCTGTGTGAGACGACACCTGGAATTACTCATTGCCAATGCAAATAGACTACATATGCTAATAACTAATTGGGGGAGAGATGATGTACAGAGAGGGTGGTGAGCAGGAGAGAGACAGAGGTTGGGAATACAGAGAGTGATATGACCCCATCATCATAAGCATCTAAAAGCACTCCAACACAACAGGAGGACCCTGCCAACAGAATAAAGTCTAATAAACACACATTTGCAGGGTAGAGCTACTCAACACGATTATAGTATTATAGACAGTTATACATCTATAGTACTAGCTTAAGTATATTTACAGTGACGACTTGGTTAAATTCACATTAGAGCCTTTATTTGACAATAAAGATTCCATCACAATTACCTGAAATCTCTCAAAAACATAATTTTTTTCTCGGGTTTATTTCTGAAGAGTACGATTAAGAATCTTAGTTGTTCACAACCGACCCTCTGAGAATGGAAGTGGCTAAAGACAAAAGTCAGTCAGTGTTTGTTTGTGTGAAGGCCAGGCTGGCTGGGCAGGGAGGGACAGTTGCTGTCCTTCCTATCCAAACCAGATGTGAGTGAATGATAGCATATGGCTGGAAGCGGTCCTGTTGCCTGGCACTGAATGCAGCAGTCCTTTAGTTACAGCAAGGACTCTCCATTCTGACATCCTGATTGCTGGGCTAAAACAGGAACAAGTCCAGGTTGAGGGACATTATGTGTCTGGGTGTGTGTGTGTGTGTGTGTGTGTGTGCATACGCCTGGCTTTATGGAACCAGATCTCCAAATTGCGGTACACCAGAGAGGAAGGCCGATCAGCAAGTCAGCTGGCTGGAGTATGGGTTGAGCGGACCAATCTGTTTGGCAGAGTATTGCTTTCTGGAGATGCCTTTTTCCATATACACCCAGCGCAATCACAGCATATAGATCAGTCTGGGGAGCAGTAGGTTGGGCAGGATGGAGTCTCAGAAAGCAGACACGCACATGCACATACACGCACACACACACACACACACACACACATGCTGAAAGTGTCTGAAGGATACATGGTTGGCCTTGTTCAACCCATGTCTCAGCCTTACTAGACTAACACAACCCATCCTCAAGAGACATGGTCCACTGAGTTGTCAAGCAGCTGAAGGGCCAGGGGTGAGAGATCAGCGGAGAGCAGTGTTCCTGGCAGCTGAGGCCGTCTGTTGACTGGCAGACTACCACCCCTCCACAGGGCTACGGCTGAACTATAAAGCCGGGCTCCAGCTGGACCTCTGGGAGGAGAAGAGGTCAAGGACCGCATCATGTCTGGCTCCGTTGGATGTCAATGGAGACGCAAAGTCGTCGGCGCTCTCTTTCTAGTGCTGGTCATTCTCTTTGAACGTTTTCTGGGCAAATTGAGAAATGTTACCTTCTGATTTCACCAATGATATCTCCCCAAATGGACCTTTATTGCAAGTAGACCAAGCCGTGGATGTCTGATCTGAAATAATAGCCAATGTCTGTTCCGCATATCACAGTGCGTGGCCATGCATTTTTAATGACCGTTCCAGGAATATTCATATCATGGCTGTCTCTGTGAGGAATCCTATGTCAGTGTTAGCCCGAGACAGGGGCTATGATGAGTAAATATTCAATTTATTATTATTATCATATTGACTCACCCTAACCAAATTAGGGTCAATCTATAAGCCTTGGTTTCTTAGAAAAACTGAGGATAGATGTCATTATAATGCGCGTCTGTCATGTTCTGACTTATAGATATTATAGCCATAGATAATAGCGATGGCGGGATTCTCAACGCAGTATGTAAATCTCTTTATTAGAGCGGTTATTCAAGTATGTAAATGTTATCGTTACAGAACCATCAGCCTTGCAATGTAGAAATGCAGGGGCTGCCCAAGAGATGTACTCTTGTCTGTTTCTACATGTTTCGTGTGCACCACTGTTCAAAGTCTGGGGTCACTAAAATGTCCTTTGAGTTTGATTAGTAAATATAGAAAAAATGAATTGGAAGTATAGTAATTCACAAGGTTAGAAATAATGGATTTTCATTTAATGGTACACAATGTTGTAGTGATCTTTAGTTTCTCTGCAATTTCTCAAAACAAGTTCTTTGTTTCTGCTCCAGATCATTAACTTGTCTGAAGAAGGTCACATTTATTACTTTAATCAGCAAAAACTTTCTCATCTATCCTAACATAATTGCAACAGGTTTCTCTAATGGTCACATAGAATTTTAATATGCCCAGCTTGGATTAGCAAAGACAACGTGCGACTGATGGTTGCTAATAATGGGCCTCTGTGTGTTATTTAGTTATAATCCATAACAAATCTGCCGTTTCCAGCTACAGTAGTCATGTACAACAATATCAATGTCTAGACTGTATTTCTGATCAATTTGTTATTTTAATGGAATTTTTTTTTTGCTTTTCTCTCAAAACCTAGACATTTCTAAGTGATACATTTTTTTGAATGGTATTGTAAATGTCTCTGTTTATATAACACAAAAACAGAAAAGGATCTCTGCACACTCAGAATCATGAATCCACTAATGACGCCAATATAACTGTAAAACATGCCGCAAAGGATGCTACGTTCTCTTCAGGATGTTGCGGTAAATAAATGTTTGTAGCATATCTTGTGAAATAAAGGTTAACAATTGTTTTAAATGATATAGCCTGTATAGCCTGTACAGAAGTCCACTTGTTTAGATCATGGCACTCATTAAACAATGATTCACTGCTTCCCTTTAATGGAAAAATCTTTATACTGGCAGATTCTTGAGGTTTGCTGGGTTGCTGATACTTTGAACCAAATTGGCTTAATTTAAAACACATTAGCTAAAGTGTTGACGTTTCATTTCCTAATATCAATGTCATTAGGCCGCCGCACGAACCTAACTAGAGTTGAAAGTGACGCCAATTAACTAGCTACAAGTTATTATGTCTATATATGTATTTGCACTGAGCCTCAATCAAATTAATGACTGATGCATGTAGTTGGAAATTGATGGGGACACTTTTCATTGTATCGATGCAGGGATTGACCCTATGATTTCTTTCTTGAGATACACAGAAGAAACTGGAAAGATACACAAAAACCTTGGGAAGGCAATCGACATGAGAACAGATACTAATTCCATACATTTCTGTGCTCCTCTTTACACATTGTGATAACTTTTTTCAATCTAAGGAGTTCATTGTATTAACTAAATTGAGTAAAGAGTGCATAGTCTTTATTTCTGGATTTATAATTCATTCATAGTCATTATAATACTTGTTTTTCATCCCTGGGGAGGTGCTGTAACTCCTAAAGTCAGTATTTCTGCGTTTAACTGGTTGACGCAGAATGATTGGGAAGTGAAGACTTACATTTAATTTCTGGATACTTCAGAACATTTCTGTGATTACTCAGTGTATTAGTTAGTTGGAACGTTACTCTTAACATTTTCATATTTCAGATAGTATTGGTTTGTGTGACAACTGGCAATATGTCTAAAGACAGCAGTAACATAACACTGCCTTTAACATCGGTGAGCACCTGACAACTGAGAAGGCAAATGCCTGAAGGTAGTTAAAGGATATAACTGGGTGAGATATAGCTTTAGCATGGACACAGCCAGAGTAAAATCTCGGCACTTGTTATGTAGTCAGAACGTTGGGGTTTTATACTTTATTGGCTGATCCTCCTGCTGATATGGTTGGCCATGTGATCACTGCTCTTATTGGGTCATCAGGCAACTCCAACCTGTTTATCAGCAGGGATTGGACAATTATTTCAAAATAAATTGATTACATTATCACGGTGATGGCCTCAATGGGTCTGCCAATACCAGAACGGATGCTCAGATGAGTGCTCTTTCATCTCAATGTGCTCTAGCCTTGCCACTCCTCAACAGTAGCGGTTCTTCTCCGACCAGGTTGAGGCAATGGGCCCAATCTTCAATTCAAACAAACATAAACCACAGAACGGGTTAATACATACTTTAAATAAACGTTAAGTTCAGGTATAAAAATCGTTTTTGAGGACAAAAGTGTGTTTATTTAACTGTGATGTTAATACATTACATAGTTTATTCAATGGAAAAAAAGTATCCATTTCGACTTGACTGCGTAGATTTCTTCTATACTGTATACCATTCATGTATTTGTCATATCAATCACATATATTTTATAAAGCCATGTAAACATCAGCAGTTTCACAAAGTGCTTTTTCATAGACCAGTATTACCAACTAATGTGATGTGTACATACTATTCAAACACCACCTTTAGTATTCACCAATGTGTGGGTCTTTATGCATCATGGACCTCATTGAAAAGATGGAGGTAAGCAACAGACCTATTTAGGATCACAAATAAGCTTAACGGTCGAAAGTGCCTGCAGTGCATTTCAGGTAACGGCAATAAATCAGTGGTTTAGTCTATTGGCATATTCACAAACTGTTATGGCAGAAGTGCACTTTGCAAAGCAGCCATAATGATGACACTACTGCCTTTATAATGATGCATCTATTTTAGATTAGTTTACCTAAATCACACCTTGCCCTAAAACCTACCATTTAATGCAATATAGATGTGCTGTGTAACTAAACACACAAACAAAATGTTCAATAAATAATGAGCAAGGAGACAGAGCAAACTCAAAAGAACCAAGATATTAGCCTGGCTCTGCGGGGAACTGTCGGCATTGTTTAATTCATACTTTAAAAGATCAGGACTCGCCAAAACAAAAGAACTCTACTAGTTTCATATCAAATCCAACAAACGTTTCTTATAACATTAAAAAGAAAATGCAAAAAAGACTCCATTCAATACAAATGTACCAATTAATTTTATCAGGTCCTGTGATCTCTCGTAGCAATACTCCCCCAAGGAGCAGAAATATGTTTAGGCTAAATGACATCTTTTATGTTGCTTCAGTATAACACCATTCCATCTGCAGATGGTTGTCAGGTAATCGGCGCTCACATCTGCATCTGGTTTAGACTGGTTTGATGTGAGAAAAGTCAACATCAGATATGGCAACCACCATATGCAGAAAGAGAGATCTCCAAACCCCCTGCCCCACGTGGCACTATAGAAAAGAAAACAACATTTACGTTCACTTCCCACTAGGGATTGTCTGTTTCCTTATGTGAAACGGAAGCTAGGGACAAGGTCATGTTGGGGGGGGCATGGCTTTTGAAAGAGAGAAGGTGTCATGTCAATAAATAGAAGTGGGAGCTAGAGAGAGCGAAAATGAAAGAGGGAGAAGTGGGCGAGGCGGAGAGAGTGAAGGTGTCAGATAAATTGATGGAGATGTTTGAGTCCGGCCACACGGACGGCGGTTTGAAATATCCCCACCAAAGGGCCCAGTGTCAAAGCAGACGTGTAACAGACGAGACGGGTGACTGAATCACAAGAACCTGGGGGACTAGAGGGAGAAACTGACAGAGAGAGACAGAAAGAGAGAGAGAAAGAGAGATAGAGGGAGAGAGAGAGAGGAATGAGACAACAGATTGGATTTTTCTACTTACAGTGGGATGTAGTGGTCCACTGGGTTCTGAGTATGTACAGAATGAGTTGTAAGCTGTATTTGATAAGTTACACCGAAGTACACCATATGTTCGTGTATGTTATTGAGAATGGTGTGCTGGCTGATGACGCTTCAACAAACTGGTTCCTCGTAGACCAAAAATCTATGTGCGGGGGGGATTATGCAAACATTCATGCATATTCAATTTATTTGCATGTCTAGTAGGAGTGGACTGTGGGGAAAAGGAGGGGTTCTGCGCCGAGCTATGCGTCATTTTCTCAAGAGCCCCATCGCGCTCCGGCTTCCCGCTGCTTTGCCGTGATGTTGTTGAACGTCCCGAGAGCCCAGACGCCAGGGGATGATAGGTACTCTGCTGAGAGCCGGTACCGGGGACGAGGGAGCGCCACTGCGGGATTAGCCGCACAGCAGACGGAGCGCTGGGAACTGACTGAGACGAGGACAGAGCGGAGGCACCATGTGACGCCGGCGTCAGTGTCCGACTGGTACTGACTGAGGCGGGGGTCTGTTGGAAAGAAAAACACACACACACACACACAAAGGCTCCCGCTGTCAAGCACAGGCCAGCGTCAGGTTTCATTCCCATCCAGTGAATACCCACACTAGGGTTTGAACATCCACACAACCAAGGCCTCCAACACGCCGGCACTGCAGGAACATGTCTTGTCTTCTTTAGTAAGGTTAATGTTGTCTGGCTTGCAGCAACAACTGACCCCGGGTCATTGATATCGATGTACTGCTGGTTTTCATTTCAGCCCAATAAACAGGGACTGCTTTAGACCTGGGACACCAGGTGGATGCAATTAACTAGCAGGTAGAGTAGAAAACAAGCAGTACACTGGTTCCCCAGGCTCTCGGTTAAGAACCCCTGAGGGTAGTTTACTGTACCTCGCCAATGTAGAAATTAGGATGTTTAAGAAGAATTGAATCCTACACATTGTTTGAAGAATAGTAGAGTACAATTAGATTTTATGAATATATTATTTCTATATGCCGTTTTTGTGAATAGGTTTAATTGTAGCTTGTGCATAAAAAAATACAAATTAATTCTGAGAGCATGTAAGAGAGTGATTTAGGCTCTTTGGGAGGGTTTGAATCCCAAGCACCCTGCCAGTACTTTTATTTAATTACCACAGACCTTGTTGACAGTGCTTTCATGTCCTTGTGTTCAGACCAAACCTTTCATCTAAGCAAAACCTATTTATTTTTTACATTTTATGATTAACTCAACTTATCTTAAACCTAAGCCTAACCTTGACCTCAATAACATAAAGTTGACAGGCACACTTAACCTAATACCAAAGCTTAACCATAAATCATAACTGTAATAGCTAAATCTAACCCGAATTTGAATATTAAATTTTACCCAACACTTACAGGGATAATTTGTCCACTACAGAGTCTACAGGTCAATCTATTATTCAGCTCTGTCCTTGTCCCTAACTAGCATTTTAAGCATCGTCCAAACTCATGAATGGTAGCGTTCGCACCACTATCGCAAAACTGCATTGCAAGCGGAAGACTACTCTAAAACACTCCAAACTAAGACAAGTGGTGTTGTTAACCTCAAAGAACAATGTTGTATTCCTCAAAAAAATTGTTATTTCAAATAAACATCTGCTTTGTTTACCGGTCAGTTTTGTTCACAATTGTATCAATCCACGTGTTCTACCGGGAAGAATATCTGTTTACATCATAGTAAATGACAGTATTCACTAGCTATAAAGCAAGTTACCGATTTCGTCTTTGATATTCACCTCGGACTATCAAACTTTATTTGCTTGAGAGAGAATGTTAAAAACTAGGATTGAGCCATACTTGTTCTACCAATAATACAAAGATGATAAACTCACTGAATAAAAGCTTGCCAGCAGCTAAATGGAGGCCATGGTGAACCTGTTAATCCCCAACCCTTATCCAGAATATCCGGAGGCAACGTAGACTTGTGTGTATTATAACATAGCAATCAGAAGTATTACTTACTTCTGGTCCACAGGTTGAACCGGGTAACTTGATGGAATTGCATTTGCTTTTAATCCTCTTCTAAGTGAGCATGGGTCACGATATTCAGATTTCTTTTGACATCTTCGTATGTGTCATTGGGGTTAGTTGCTCCCCTGAGTCTCACAACACACTTCGGAGAGGTAGAGGTAGAGCGGGTAGAATTACATTTCAAATCAAAACAATGAAATTATTGTGACATGGCAAACAACATCGACATAGTTATAATGAAGAAATATATGAAGCAAACATTTTGCAAAAAACATAGCAATAATACAGACTAGGATCAGCTAAATCGTAAACACACAAGGCATGCTAGGATCCAAGAACATTAGAAAGCTATCAGAAACTCTTGAACTTATTTCAGTGATTAGGAGCTGGGGGGATCTTGGGATCTGGAGGCAATATTATGTCGTCTTGGTGCTAAGATTGAGAGAAGGTAGGCCTTACAGATATGGCAACGAGTGACACCTCAAGTCTCCTCTTTCACGTACCTTGTACCTTTCTAATGACCATGGCATTTTCCAAAAAATACAAACATTATACTGAAGTCCACCTCCAAAAATGGGCCAGCTGTGCGAAGGACAGAAGCTGTGTATGGTGGCTATAGAAAATTGTTAGCTAGTGCCAATTTGAGTTCAACCAGTTCCACCGGCTGTTTCGTCGGTGTACTGTATAATAAATTGATCCTACCGTGACAGGCTACTGAATAAAGTTTGGGTAAGAAATTGATTGTTTGAAATAATAACTCGGTGTCTTTAGGTTTGCTCTTTTGGTGAGTAGATTTGAAGAAAAATGAGAATTTTGGATGAACTTTACCGTTAACCCATAGGCCATATTTCTAGTGGACACTGGCTGAAAAACTGGCTGATTTTCAAAGTTATAGTGTCTTTGTGGGGACTTCTGGAATTGTTAGACCTGGATGGAGGACACGCATACACACACACACACACACACACAAAATAAACACTTGTGGGACTGCCTTTTCCTGGATTTGGATTACAGAGGAGCCTATTAACAGACAGTGGATTAGACAAACACACACACCGAGAGGCTTAGGGACATCCTGGGGTTTGGGTGTGAGGCCAGGCCACAGTGGTGTTGATTCAGCATTCTGCATTGGCTAATTAGCCAACGTACTTCAGCTGAACTTCTGATTCCCCCTACCATCACAACCGCCACAGTGCCCTCCCTGCACATCATTTCAAAGCAAGGGAAGGGGGTGTTGTAACTGCCGAGGTTTCAATATTGTCTCTCTGCTGCTCTCTTTTGAACTTTTATGCATTCAAAGTAACTTCCAATCAAAGCTCAGATGTCAGTTTATTTTCTACGGTAGACTACTAGGCCTCTGGCGGTATTACAGCCTCTAATAAAGATTGCCTTACGCTTTATTATTGGAAAACGTGAAGGGACATTTCAGCCTGGTTTGTATCATGTTTGACATATTTTGAGGTCGTTGAGATTTGTTTCAGACATTATTGGTCAGGAGAAGAATGGGAATGGGCTATGCGTGATAAACTGCACACTCTAGTATGTAGGAACGTGCACTGAAGGGCAAAGGAGATTTGAAAAAGAAATGTAGTCATATTTTATTTAAATCCAAGATACTGATCACACTTAAAGTCAGTTTTTGTCTTGCCGCGGCTGTTGTATTTAAACAATATTCCTGTCAGCGGCCATTTTGATAAAAGTATAAGGTGTCTATGATTTCCCATAATCTAAAATACAACTTATCTGAAGGAGCGGTGCTTCCTGCTCTGGCCCAGTCCCTCCCCTAAGTTAGCTGTTCATGTCAATTTGCGATAAATGCTGAACCTTGTGGTATTCTTGCAGCAGAAGAACAGAAAGGAAGTCGATATAGGCTGGAATGTACCATTCAAATTCACTAATTCCAGGTTGTCTTGAAGAGAGCTTGTAATTATGAGACTAATGTATAAATGCTAACATTAATAATTAGTACATTTAGTTTGCCTTGCACAGTATATGAATCAATACATTTTACAAAGTTCTTCAATTATTTAATAGTGATCAATTTTGGAGCAAGTCTAAGATTTTGGCCCTGACCCCCTGAATGATTTATATATGAGTAGCAATATCTAAAAATCAATTCTATGAGACACGGGAAGCCGGTGCAGAGAACTAAGAATTGGTTTATTGGGTTGAGCTTTCATCGTTTTGTTAGATCTTGAGCAGCTGCGTTCTGAATGAGCTGCATTTTTCTGAGGGCGTTTTCAGAGAGACCTGAAAACAGACCATATAAGTAGTCCAACCAATTGGAGATACAAGCTTGCATAAGATTTTCTTGATTTTGTCTGGACATTCATTCTCTAATTCTAGCTATATTCTTGATGTGATAATAAGCTGGTTTTGTTGGTAATTTTGTGTGACTGTGGGACTTCAGCAACCACGTACACTTCATTAGATATATACATTTGGACATCATCTGAATTTTTATGAAAACAATATCATTGCTTTGCAAGCTATGGACTAAAGGAAGCATGTCCATTTTGAATGAAAAAGGCTAAGGTTATAGCCTTGCGGACCTCCACGTGTCATGCGAGTTCTCTCTCATTAAAAGTTGTCTATGGAGACATTATTCCCTCTCTTATAAATAAGATTTGACGTGTAAATAAGGCCAACCCAATTTTCCAGTCTGTCTAGCAGTATTGGTTGGTCAACTGTGTCAAACGCTGCAGTAAGTTCCAATATCACAAGGACTGGCATTCTGACAGAATCAGTGTTTGGACTGTTGTTTGAAACTTTAATATTTGGTTCAATTATGTATATGTATTTGTTTCACTTATGAATGACAATGACATTTCTTAGCCTTTAGAGTTTAATTGTATTTAATCTAGTTTTTTATGTATTGGAATTTGGTATAAATTGAAATTGTGTGTGATTATATTCAACACTCTCCATTGGTGTGTTTGCGTCAAAGTAAGACTAGAGGGGATCTGCCGAGATGTTTCTAATATCAATACTTTTACAGAGTGAATCTTTAATCAATAGACCGTTATTATTCATGTTTACCAGCAGTTATTGGTCTGATTGAAATCAAATCCGAGGGTATATTTTATTTCATATAACCTTTGGGCATTAAGCAACATTTTGTCCAGCCCTACCAACCATGAATTGTTTAAGATTACATCAGCTTCAAGAATATGGAATACAATTAAGTATGGATGAGAAGACCGATTGCAGAAACAGTACCAACAGTTTAAATGAATAGTAGCAAACAGTATGAATGAATTGCAGCATAATAAGGGCAATATGTTGAGTTTTTGTGATGTAAAAAAATATCATTTACAATATGTCGGCTGTGACAGTGAAATTATAGTGTTTTACACTTTTTATTCACCCAGGTAAAATGTTGGGTTCCTGTAAAAGCTCATCCTAAAATGAAGACTTTTGAATGTAGCAGCAGAAGCCAGATCAGTTGTCAAATGAAAAAGCTTTCTTCAGTGTCACTAAGAGAAGTGGTCTCGCCTTCAAGCACATCCACAAACATTGGCTGACAGTGTTAAGTGAAATCCTTCTATAATTTCCTGATTGCAAACTTTTTGCACAAGTCACGAAGTAGTCATTGATGTGTGAAAACAGGTGATTTATATACAATATGTATGGAATCATGTGGGAACACATGGAATCATGTAGTAACCCAAAAATCAGAACATTAAAATACATTTATATTTTATAATGTTCTAAGTAGTCCGCCTTTGCCTTAAAGACAGATTTTCATACTCTTGACATTCTCTAAACCAGTTTCATGAGGTAGTCACCTGGATTGATTTTACAACATTCTTAAAGGAATTCCCACATATGCCTGGCACTTGTTGATCGCTTTTCCTTCCATCTTTATTGGATTGAGATCCGATGAGGGTTGAGGCCAGGTCATCTGATGTAGCAATACATCACTGTACGTCTTGGTCAAATAGCCTTTGCACAGCCTGGAGGTTCATTGGTCATTGTCCTGTTGAAAAACAAATGATAGTCGCACAAAGTGCAAACCCAGATGGGATGGCGTATCGCTACAGATTGCTATGGTAGTCATGCTGGTTGAGTGTGCTTTGAATTCTAAATAAATCACGACAGTTGCACCAGCAAAGCACCACCACATATCACAACTCCTCCAAGATTCACTGTGTAATCACTGCATCGCACAGTCTGGAATAAAAAATCTCAAATTTGGACTCATCAAACCAAAGAACAGATTTCTGTCAGTCTAATGTACATTTTCTTGAGCCAAGCAAGTCTCTTCTTCTTCAATGGTCTTTTTGTGTTTGTGTGTCTATTTTGTGAGAAGAGAGACCGGGGAGACAGAGTTTTGGCCAGGATAACAGAGAAACAGGAAGTTTACCAGAAAGACAGAGAGTTGACCAGGGAAAGAGATACACAGAACGTTGACCTGTGAGACAAAGACACCAACCCAATTTTCCAGTCTGTCTAGCAGTATTGGTTGGTCAACTGTGTCAAACGCTGCAGTAAGTTCCAATATCACAAGAGAGACAGAGCTATAATATGCTAAACTAATAAACATTTTTTTTACAATGGGTGTTCTTCTTCTCCTTTTAAAAGGCCTGCGCTCCAGAGGGCAATCATATATCATCAGAAGCTCAAGAAGCACTAATAAATCCCACACAGGCCTTCTACACACACTCACACATGGAAAATCCCGGACAGACATCGCACGCATGCACATTGTCAGCAAAACATGCAGCTGAAAAGTCTGGCTAGAGCCCCCTGGGTGAATCGTAGAACACCTCCTTAGTTGCCTTCATGATTTTTCTAGTGTCCTCTGCTGTGGCTGAGTTCACACCAGCTGGGCGGGTAGGGAAAGCTCTGTGGATGGCTCTCTTGGGCCAGGTTCACACCAGATGTGGCTTTAATGTTCCAGTTGCTAGCTCAACGATCCTGATGAGATGACGGGGCTACAGCGAGTCATAGAGATGTATGGTTGGTATTGTCACTTCTTTAACATCTGGCAAAAAATGTGAGAGGATATTTGCCAGGCATATTACATTACACCCAGAATTCCTTATACTTTGTTGAGAAAATATAGAAGGCCAGGATGGAGTGAAGACAATGGTGGAATGTCAAGGGCACAGACATTTTCCGTATTCATTATCTGACGGTTGGGTTAGGACATCCATCTTGTGCCTGCTCTGAGCAATAAGAAACGGATATCTTGGTTGACCCCGGTCAGATGTCAACGGTCTGACCCCTGCCTGCTGCTGTTTCTGCTGTTTGTGTATTTGAGTGTGTGTCTGTAGGTGTGTGTATGTCTCTGTGAGTGTGCTCATGCTGTACGCGCCAGAGTGGATCTGACAGGACTAGTCTCGGCTTGTCACGACTGTAAACTTCCCAGAACCCCCTTTGTTCTGTCTGAGCACGGGGGGGTGTGTGCATGCTTGCGTGTGAGGGTTGGGGCGAACGGGAGGAGAGGGGCGGATGAGAAACGGCTTGCTGACTAAGACAAGTCAAAGGTCATGATAGGAACTGAATACTGACCTCTACTTCCTGTAAGTAGAGGAAGAAATACTACTGGAGCCTGGAAGTCATAACAGCAGAAGATTAGGTCAAATGAAAGGCACATTACTTTTCATGGAAAAACATTGCTACACTTAAATAGGATCTTGGTTATGATCTCCATCATCCTCACGTCTCAGGAATGTGCCTTCATTGTTATTCAGGAAAGCACAGTGTCATCATGACTCAAGTGACATCCCTTTGAAAAAGCACCCCCTCCCTAAGTAGAACCTTGGGCTGTAATGCTCAAAAGATCTTTGTCATCGTCTCCAGAGGAATATGTACGGTACGTGTTAACCAGTCAATGCGCAGTGTCGTCATGAATCTATCCCCTCCAAGCTCTAATTGTAATTTTCTCATCTCATCTACACACTGATTGCTTCTATGAACGGCACAGAGGTTTTGATGGTAATAATAACAATAATAACAGAAGAACACTGTGACAGGGAGAAAGCCTACATTAGTTATCTTTCTAGATCACATTACCATTAGCCAATTGCTTTCTCCCGATGAGAATTAATCGTTTGAGATGCAATGATTGTTGAGACGTTCGTTTCAATAGTTTAAATGAATACTGGGATGCTGGTTTGGAGTCAGGGTTGCTGTAATCATTACACTGAGGTAGATTTGGACTGGCAGCAGCTGGGTTCTGTTTAAGTCATTGTCCAGTGTTCAGATTGTCGGGGGTTATTAAATTCTGTAATAACCCTACGCGTGCGTGTGCGTAGAACACGGACAGACGGGGGCGTGCAGGAATGGGCAGAAGGGGGCGCAAAGAAACGAGTACGTGCACCCAAGCACATGAGACAGGCCACTAACACAAAATTACCTTGCTGGTTGTTTGCAATCTGACGGCCACATACTGTCCGTCTGAGCCAGGCACGCACATAGGTACGTACACACGCATGCAAAACACACACACACACGCACGGTTGGCAATGTTACTACAGTCTGATGGCGAAACATTCTGAGAAACAGCATCCAGGGAGATCAATGTCTTTGAAATTAATAAATTCCCCTCAGTCCCCAGCTGGCCTTTTGTCTGCGTAACCCATCATATTACTATAGGTTTCATGCTGACTGGATCAATATGATCAGCTGCACCACGTGGAATTAGACAAACCAAATACTGCATAGGTTGGGAGTGAAATTATTGGAGGAAGTAGATATGATATGAACTCAAGTGTGCGGTTTGAAAATCCAATCTGGAGAGACACCTGTGTGTGACTATGTGAGTGTGTGGTTCGCCTCACCTCACTTTGAAACACTACTCAGGCAGATGGTAAGCTGCCAGATAAGAGTTGCTCCTGGCGTGTTGTTTCAGAGTGCTTCAGGTATTAACCACATCAAAGCAGCTCTTCACGCCTCGTCTTCACCTGGGAGAGGTCACAGCCGCTCTATAGACTGCAGTCTCCCTGGGGGTCGGGTGAGATCCACAGCGACAACGAGAAACAAAATTGTTAGCATCACAGCGCGAGGGTCTATGCACCTTGAGCCGTCGAGGAGGGTGGTTCGCGTGCGCACCGACACGCGCACCCTGCTGACAGACTCGCATATTAACACAGACCACTCTCACCCCCCCGCCCCCCCGACAGCCTCCCTCCACCACAGACATGACTCACCCGTACACAGCCCTGCCTGTCACGCCGAAATACAGCGGAGCGTGTCGGAAAAAGGAACAAACGCACCGTGACCCCCTTCGCTCACTTCAAACACACTTGTCAGGCCAAGCAGCCCACACAACCGTTACGGTAAAACGAGCCTGCCCACCTACTCCACCGCTATCTTCTGGTCCAGTTTAAGGGTGCTCTGGCCCATACTGTCAAAATCCCTTAATCTGAACACGCGCGTCCGTACCAGACACTCCTATTAACCAACGCTATTCCCATTAGCGTCGTCCAAGCCACAGTCGGGCAGCCTGATGTGATCTCACTGTACGTCTACCCCGTCTTTATGAGCCATAAATGTGCTGGGAGGGCAACGTGTGGCCAGTTAACATTAGGCAGGAACGCAGTTAAAATAACCCGCGTCTAACTTAGTGCATTATGGGACAGGGCCAGAGTTGAAATGATACCCTCATGTCTCATGGACATAGACGTTATATATAGTTGATTTAATATGTTCTTGAGGCACGTTGAGCATCAGTGACGCACACTCTCCCTTTCACATGCACATACACACACTCGAAGATAGTAATAAGGCATATTATAGTAACGTATCAGATTATTCCGTCTGTTCCTTTATAGATCAATGGGAGTGTTTTGGAGACACACTTAGTAGGTCTGGGCATGCTGTATTTTCTCCCACTGCGATGTCAAAGCCATAAATTCTGCCCTTACTTCCTCAGAGTGGTTTCAGGGGTAGCATAGAGTACTCAGTAAATCCAGCCAGCTCTTATTTACATTGTCATGTCAAAGGTTCTGGGCTAATTCAGCAGGGCAGTGTTTCTGGGCGGGGAGTACATCAATATAGGAGAGCCATGCTCTGGGTTAAGCATCCATTATCAAAAGCCAGTGGCCTTAAATCCAACGTTGTTTACATACTAACCACACAGTTCGCAGTCCCTCAGGATCACTTCACAGTCCGAGACCAGACATTTCTTTCATCTGAGAGTTTATTGGAGAAAGAATCATGTTCAGTGTGTGTTTATGTGAGCGCCTTCGTAGGTATGTATGTGAGAAAGGGAGGAAGAAAGAGTGTGTGCGAATGCTTTTAATGTGTTTGTTAGATGTAGATGGGTGTCTGTGTGTCTCTAAATATATACCAATGGAAAATCAACCAGATTATTGCCTTCGCACGACATTACATAGTTGTGTTGAGCATGTGGTAATCAGGAATTTCTTGTATAATGCTATATATGATAGATATTCTGAAATCGGTTTTAGTTTGTGTTGCTTTCCCTTCATAAAACCACTGTGTTTTCAGTGCTGTAGGAATTTAACAGGCATAAGCCACTTTCCAATATCACACGCTGAAGCACATGCCAAGTAAATTTACTTTCTGTGAAATGCAGCTCACCGATATTACCGGAATTAATCTCACATAGAGCAGAAATACGGGAGGAGAAAGACGTGTTCACATACTGCAGGCAGGAGGGTTACAGTGAATTGATGTCCTCTAAGATGGGCAATAGAACCTAACTACTGGGCTGAGTACATGTGCTTCAGCCTAAAATAAGCATCTGGTAGAAGACAGAATGGGATTCTCTCTTTTCTAAACAAACTCCCATGTGAATAACCAAACTCCATTAGGTTCAAGGTTCAGGTTAAGTACAGCCAGTTAGCCAAATGTGGTGAGTCTGCGAATTACTTCAACACACATACAGAGAAACACAGACCATTTAGAAAGCTACTGGATGATACAGTACTTATAAAACTAGGTGATTACTCCAAAACCTGTTATTGACTTAAAGATTAGTTAATTTAAAGTTGACTTACATGCATTCATATGATTTTCCACTTACTGGATGCGATAGTGAATGCAAAGCTATTTTTTGCCCAAGTTAAGTATGACTGATGACATGATGATAATGGCAAAAAAAAATCCTACTAAATATGTAGCACCTACTACGTTTGGATTATCTATAGTATTTACAAGCTTCTGTAGTGTAATTTAGACAGAAATTACATTTTTAATTGTACTTTATATTACTCCCTTGGTAGAAAGTTGATAACACGGTAGATAGCAGTGTTACGTTGATATTGGTATCCCTATAAAGTATCTAGCCAGACATGCTTGTTTGAAAGTTGTCCCATATGTCCTGTTGAAATAAAGTTAATCTCAGTTCACTTCAGGCAAAAAGAAAGTTTGTATTACATTGCTATCAATAAAGGTACAGACTGCATTTTCAGCTTGACGCTGTCTATATTTCAGGAAACATTGTCCTCAAATTCTTTATCAGTTGTTGTTAGTTGTTCTTGCTACTGTCGTACAGAGCGGCCGGTAGCCTAGTTCTCAGAGATTCCGATAAGTAAGTTGGCTGATATTCGACAAGTGAAAAGTTGTCATTCCTTTGAGCAAGAGGGTTGACCCAAATGTCTCCATGGGCCATGGAAAAAACGTCTGGTTCTCTGTGTGTAACCCATCTGTCTAAAGTTGGAAGAGTATATGCAAATAACACATCCACAAACCATGTAAAAGCGGACTAATATGAGCACCCACTTAACTCTTGTCATCATACATTCATTATCACACAAGTAGGGCTGTGGGACATGGGACAAGGAGCGTTTTGCTGCTGCCATGCTCTCCTCCACGTTGCGTTGCATAATGTGCCCTACAGAGTTTTTACTGACTTCATAAAGATGAAAATGTTTGGTCATCACCTTGAACATACGACCGAAATCCAATGTTTAAAGTTTGGTTTGGGAGAGCAGGTTTGAGCTAGCCCAAGTGCAGTGTCATCTGATTTATTGCTTGCGCCCACTAATGCGATTTGATTGAATTTTGCGAAAGCAAAGTCCAGACACTTTTATGACTTGATGAATGTAGAGGATTTCTTTTGGCAAAACTTCTAAATACGTTGTTGGCATGAAGATGGGTAATTAATTACAGTCCTAATAGTGGAGATGGGTATTTTCTTTCCTGTGTTTCTTTCTTTCTTTATTTCACTGCCATTGCCTAAGTTATGCAAGGGATCTTTCATTTGTCTCATTTCATTTGTGTTAAGTACAGTACAGACAGGTGGATGGACAGATTGACAGAGTCGTGGACAGGCCGGTCGACAGATGGACCCGGGAGACGGATCAGACGGTACTGTTAGAGTGCTTCTGCGTGGATTATAATGTCACATTCACTCTTTAATTGATGTGATCACCAGATGCTGAGAAATGTCACAGAGACGTTTTAAATAAGCCCGGTTTATAATTCAAAAAACTGATTAATCGCCCATCATAGGCTTCTTTCTGTCATGGGTAGGCTATCTGGTCTGTCTCAGGCCTGCATTATGGCTCTTCACATTGAAGCCCAGTGCAAATGTTGTCTCTCAAATGGAATTTGACATGATTCACATTAATCACTTCCTACAATCTTTAGAACAAAAGGGGAACCTTTATGGCGCTGTGTAAATTGAAGATTAGGGCGTTTAGACAACTGTTTGAGATGGTTTAAAGTGCAGAGTTTGACGTACAGTTCTATTTTGCGAGTGCATGTAGGGGGCATGCGGTAGATTTGACGAGCTGAAGCGAGGCCTGTGGTAGTGTTCGTGGGAATCGTCTTGAGAGAAATACATCAAGATTGGGTAGAGAAGTGAACAGATAAACAGCAAAAGTTCCTAGCAATTCCTCTGCATTCCTGGAAGAGGCTTTCTGGCCTAGTTTAGGAGGATTAGCAGAAGACTGCACAACCCACACGGTCTTAGTGTGGTTTGTCTTCACTCCTGAAAGAGAAAGAGAGGAAAAAAAGAAAGAGGGAGAGAGCAGTGCCCACAACTCAAAACTTGAATTGTCTTTGCATCCAGCAGGCCCCACTCCAACTCCAACCTCTTCTGTCTCTTTGTCCCAGCTTTCAATAGGGATGAAGCAATCATAATTCTGGAAGTCTCAGGCTCTCCACAACGAGGATTTAGTTAAGAAGGGATGAATCAAATGAAGTCCTGGATATAAAAGGAGACAGAGAGAGAGAGACAGAGAGAGAGAGAGAGAGAGAGAGAGAGAGTGAGAGAGAGAGAGAGAGGAAATGCCTACATGTTGTTTTCTCACTTCCACAAACTTGGAATCTACATCCCCCAACCCACAGAATGGCCCAATTGAGTCCCTCAAATCCTCAGCAAATTGCTTCTAATGGTAGTGTTATTGACCCCCCAGCTTTTCATTCATTGCCGTATGGGGGGCATTACATTTTTAGCTGTTCAGCAAGACAATGCCACACATGAGCTCCAGGGGAAGAAGAATCAATGAATGTCTTTAAAAATCTAGCCCGCACTGTGCAAATGTTTTAGGCGCCTGAAAGTTGAACTAAGGCCTTTTTATTCGGGTTGTAAGTGTTTTAATAATAACCCAAAATCTCCCTATATATTATATAAAACATGTTATGTAAGACGGTGGCCTCGTTATCTTTCAGATCACGCGGATGTCCGGATACGTGTGCGTCGCTTACCTGGAGAACACAAGGCCCCAGGATGCATTATGGGAAGGAGGCAAGCTGGCGGAGGCAGTGTGATGCTTTGGGCAACGTTCTGCTGGGATACCTTGGGTCCTGCCATTTAATGTGATGTTACTTTGACACATACGACCTACTTGAGCATTGTTCATACTTGTATATACATACGGTGAGGGGAACAATTATTTGATCCCCTGCTGATTTTGTAGGCTTGCCCACTGACAAAGCAATGATCAGTATATTATTTTAATGGTATGTTTTTTTAACAGTGAGAAAAAAACAAATGAATCCAGAAAAACACATGTCATAAATGTTATAAATTGATTTGCATTTTAATGAGTGAAATATGTATTTGATCCCCCCCATCAGAATGATCCTGAGATGCAAATCTGGTGGCTAACTACAAAGTTTTACAAATATCTGCTATCAGTATAAATGACTTGTTTGACTTTCAAGTGCCTTTTATACAGTGCCTTTTTTTCAAGACTTTTATACAGTACTGTATATTTTACAGATATTAGTCCTTAATAATTCCCAAAGAACAAATAAACACGGACATGCATATCAGACTGCAGTGGTACCTCCTGCACAACTACTATTTCCTGTACAGATGGGGGTCAAGGCAGGGCCAGATTTTGCTTTGACACCTCCCGGAGTCGAAGGAGTCTGTATCCCTCCGCCATCAGACCCAAACCTCATCTAACAACCCTTCGACAAAGCAAAGCAAAAAACGCAAAAAAGATCCCGCAAACGAGCTCGGCAAAAGGTTCCCTCAGTCTTTAGTTTAGACCGATGTGACTCGACTGTACACAGCCTCAATTCAATTGTGCCTGTTTTCGTTTAGCTCTCTCTTTTTTTCCTGTCTTCGCCCTAAAACATCCCGATCAGCACTTGGTGCAATTACAGAAGGGACTGAGGAAGCAGGAGGAAGCAGGATCCTGATTTAGCAGACTGCAGAAACTGCCACATTCTATTATCTTTGGATCTGTGATGATTTATGCTGTGTGTGTGTGTGTGTGTTTCTCTCTCTAATGATCTGTCTATCTCTCTTTCTCTCTTCGTCCACACATGGTAAGATCTCTCCTCTTCTCTCTCCTCTTCTCTCCCCTATAGAGGTTTTCTGGCCAGGCCTGTAGCCCAAACTCCAAAATACCAGATGTCTGATTCTGAACAAAGGAAACAGAAGGAAGTCCTTGGTAGAGAATCAGAGCATGTAAGCTGAGATAGTGTTTGATAAGCCTCATACAACACTTGGGAAATAAACAATGGAAATGAGGATGGAAAGCTGCGACAAAAGAGGGTGTTCTCTCGAAGGGATCTCTGCAAAATTTTGCCAGTTATTGTTCTATACACGGTAACATACAGATACATGTTATGTAGCTAATCCACAAGGTCACAAGAGATGGCTTACAATTGGAACATGTTTGCTGTGTGTTAGTTACCTCATGGGTACATGTAACCAATGTAGAATAATGGTAAATGAAGTGTGTGAAGATAATTGCTGTTTTCTCAGTATGTGTGTTCATATATTTCGTTATAGTGAACTGAAATATATCCACCGAAATGTAATGTGTAATGTGTTATACAGGCACGCACAAGTTCCGCAAAAAGTTTCATACCTCAAGCCCATTAAAAACAGTCAGTATTTCCATAAAATTTAATTTGCAAAGCTGTTATCGAAATCAAGCACATTTCCCAACAAGTTATCCCAAAGTAACTTGCCATTCAATTGTTTTCATGTAGTTAGGCTCCAAACTGAACCACAGTGTAAATGCTCCCAGCCCACCTGCAACCCTGTCAACGTTTAGGTTTAGGGCTTCATTTTGAGAAGAGATACTGTTGCATCAGGTTGAGTTTAGGCATTCATTAATTTGTGAAAGGGTTCAAAAGTAAACATTTAGAAGAAGTCAAATCACTTTCGCACCAGGTTTTGATATTAGGTTATTCTATTATTATTATTATTATTATTATTAATATGAGCAAACAGCTGTAATTTCTGTCATGTTTAAACAGTGCAGAATTAATTTGCATAGGCCTATTGCCACATCGGTCGGTGACACAAAGCTGATAAAAAGATGTTTAGTGCTGAGCCTTTGGCATCCTACCCAGAAGGCCTTGCTTACTTCCCTCTCCTTCTACACAGCTAGTCCTACCCAGCAGGCCATGCTATTCCAGTAATTGAGTGAATAATGGACTTATTCCACTGAGTGGTTTTCTGGGTGCTCTCTGCGCCCGCCTGTAAATCCCAGGGCAAAATGGCAGATTAGAAAGAAAAAAAATACTTGAGGAAATAAATAAATGCAACAACAACAACAAAATCCATAGTACTGTTATTCACACAAAATAAATCCAATAAAGGTCTCGGTCAGTTTGACGATCCTGTCTTCCCGGCATTCTCGGTCTTCTGGCCAACGGTCGGTAACCATCTGTGGCTTTCTGTGAATGTCTGGAGTTCTTAGCTGACAGTACTGTGGGTAAGTATTTTGAATACATCATGAACGTATCCTGATTATCCCGGTTATTTTCTTACCCTTTTATCCTTTAACTCTTTCTTTCCTTTTCGCCCTAACTTCGTACATCTTAAGACTTTCTCCTTGACAGTCAAAAGCCAACTTTGGCAAAACATTTGAGTCTACCACAGTGCAGTATGAAAGGAGAGAGGGACCAGAGATCTGCTCTCACTTTTCAAACATGCACACAAGCTCCACTCGAAATTAACATAGCTATAGTCCATACAGCCTTTAGCAAAATAAGCTGCCTGAAGTCAAAACAAAGGCCCAAAACAGGCCCGGTTAGAAACCCAACACACCCAGAGGGTTAGAAACCCCAAAGCAAAAAGCCAACCGAAATACTTTCTGCTGACTTCTCATGCTGATGCTACAAGGAGGACAGCTGACCTCATCTTCTGAATGTTGTTTTTGCCATGTACAGTAATTTGGCCCTCCGTTGCACAGCACAGTGCAGCGCGGCATGGTTCTCTGCATACATCTATAAATGTGTGTTTTTGTGGGAGCCCGTAACGGTTGCTATGGCCTGGAGTAGTCGGGGGTGGCCAATGGCCAGTTAAAATACAGATGTTGCACCGGCGGCGTAATTCCATTCAGCCATGATTTACATTTAGAGCACAGGGAGCAGCAACCAGCCTGGCCGACCTGCCACAGTCACTCCTGGCTTGTGCAGGAAATCGAAGACGACTAGAACCTAATGAGAAAAGTGAAACACTGAACTTTTATGAGGGTTTCGCTCAAGTCCTCTCTCAACTTTCGCAGCCCCTAGTATCCAACCTCATGAAGCTAATCGTCGATACAGCAACCAAGGAGGTTGGTCAATGCAGCAGGTGCTAAGCAACCGATTTCTCCACGGGTTCTCACATGGAAAAGACGTTGAATAAGTTGCCAGTTTTTTCCTTTTTTTCAAACCGTTTTAATTTCATCTCCCAATTGTTCCTGCAGCCCGGTCTCAACACACAAAGTGTGAGTGAATACCGGAGAGTTGAAGATCACGACTGTGATAGTAGTGGTCAGCTTGACGCTAGCTCAATTGTCACAATTCTGCTGTATGGACATAAGGGCAGAGGCAAGACGGTCTGTGGTATTCATGTTTTTTAATAAAGAAAGGAAACAAACAAACTCAACCAGCTGTAGCAACTGGGCATAGCCTTCGGCTGCCAACCAAAATGAACCACATTACTGTGGGCAACCAATCAACATAAATAGGTTCCCCAATTGGAGGCAATAACCAACACCTGCCTCCAATTGGGGAGACCAAAGCACATAGAGGTGCCTAGAGGCACCTCTTCTGGCCATGTCCTGACTATGGCCCCAGCCAGCGCGAAGATGGCTAGGGGCATAGCCAGGACGTGACATCAATATTCGTGTATATCCTGATTTGCTTTTGTCACATATTATCACTGCCTGATACAGTAACGCAATTACTGATTTCTCATAAGGAAATTATGAATAACTCAAGGAGAACTCTTTGGAACAGCAAGAGAAATCTTAAAAATAAATGGTGACATGATAGTTCATTAGTTCATTCTCTACAGAAGGACTCTAGCCTCACTTACATACTTAGAAAAACTTACACTTAATTACTTTCACTCACTCAATCACTCACTTACTGCCTTGTATAAGATGGTCATCTGCAGCTTTCTCAGCATTTCATTTTTCCACTTCAAATCAAGGCCCTCCAGATGCAATTAAACAAATGCAAGATATTGACAACCCCCCCACCCCTGTTCATTTCTACAGCTTTGAATAAAACAAGCTGCATTCGGTGCATAGTAATAACTCAGCCTTTTACAATCTGGCTGTTTTAATACTGCTGTCCAACAAATGCCTTGACACATACTGTACACACCAACCAAATCATGCAGTCTTTATAACCCCACACCTTTCCACACACACACATGCACAACCACACACACACACACACAGAGACACAGACACACACACACACTCTTAAATCCTGATTCCAGCTTTATAGGTTAAGGTCAGAGAAGCAATGATTTATAATCCATGGGCCTGTAAATTCTACAAGCCAATCCATCAATGCAAAGAGGGAGTTCTGGGTAATAAACGCCTGCTTCCTTTTGAGGCAGCCAGATTGATCAATGCGTACCAAGGATGCCTTTGTAGAAATAAGTACAAATTATATAATATCCAAATTTGAAAGTCAACAATTCAAGACTGCAAATATTTCTGTGATGGCCAGAAGAGGGAAGGAAACTGCTGATAGATAGAAAAAAACAAAATAACCCATTTTTCATTCTTCAATATACAACCCATTTCCAGTAAAGTTGGGATGCTGTGTAAGATGTAAATAAAAACAGCATGCAGTGATGTGCAAATTATTTAAACCCTATATTCAATAGAAAATAGTACCAAGACAACATAACAAATGTTGAAACTGAGACTAAATATAAGCCCACTGAAATTGATAACAGCAACACGTTTCAAAAAGTTGTGACAGAGGCAACAAACGATTGGAAAAGTTGCTAAAAAACAAAACCAGGTGGAATATCACACGACTAATTAGGTCAGTTGACAAAAGGTCAGATACATGACTGGGTTTTAAAAGATCATTCCAGAGAGGATGGGTCTGTCAGAAGTAAGGATGGGGAGGGGTTCACCCCTCTTTGAAGGACTGCGTGTGCAAAGTGCAACAGCTGAAGAGGGTGTTGGGTTGCGATGAGTTTGGAGTTCTCATCAACTATGGTGCAATTTATAATTAAATGATTCAGAGAATCCAAAAAGTCTGTATGCAAAGGACAAGGCCGAAAACCAATATTGGACACCCATGAACTTCGGGCCCTCAGATGGCCCTGCATTAAAAGCAAACATGAATCTGTAGGCTCAGGAACCCAAATCTATTGTCTGTGACCACAGTACATCGCTGCATCCACAAATGCAAGATAAAACTCTACCATGCAAAGAAGAAACCATATAGAAAAAATATCCACCTTCTCTGGGCCCAAGCTCATTTAAGATGGACTGAGGCGAAGTGGAAAACTGTTCTGGGCTCTGACACATCCATTTTTTTGGGGGGGGGAATAATGGACGCTAGATTAGCGAGACCATCTGACTTGTTACCAGGGCACATTTCAAAAGCCAGCATCCGTGATGGTATGGGGGTGCATTAGTGCACATGATATGGGTGACTTGCACATCTGTGAAGGCTCCATTAATGCTATACAGTATATACTGGTTTTGGAGCAAAATATGCTGCCATCCAGCCCATGTCTTTATTGGGGAAGGCTTTGCTTATTTCAGTAAAACAATGCCAAGACATGTCAGTCCAGACCTGTCACCCACTGAAAACATTTGGTGCGTTATGAAATGAAAAATATGACAAAGTTGACCCTCGAACTATGACAAAGGAGTCTCCTCAGTTCTCAAATGATTACAGAGTGTTGTTAAAAGAGGACATGCATTTGCATTTTATGCATTGTCACAACTTTTTTTGAAACGGGGTTCATCCATGTCAGTTCATCCAAACTGATGGACAGGCTGTAATTGTTTGGTTTCAGACATCTGTTTATTCTCTTAGGTACTGTAACAAGCATTGTGCTGTATGATCAATGCTTAACTTAGGTGTCATCGCTGCTGGTTTTCTTTTCCCTTTCAAGTTTTTACTTGTCCAATAAACAGGATATTCAGTATATACAATGGGGGAGAGGAAGTGGATTTTAGACCATATGTCTCCAAGGTGTTTCTTCCAGGGCACTTTAGCATGAGCACTTTCTAATCTTCAAGTTAAAAAGCACTTGTTCGAATGCAATAATCAGAGGAAACAGACAATGACTTTGGAACTTGGAATGCGCCGATGGCAGCAGCGAAACAATGGGTCTCTTGACCTAACCCTGGACCATGTCATGATTCCTGCCATGGCAAGAGGAAGACAAATCAAGCGTCTCCAGCTAGTATTCTCTAGACAATTAAATCTAACACCATGGTTTTTGAAAGCTACGGAATTTTCTTTCCCTACATTTCCTAACAAAAAACTGGAAAAAAGAGGATCATATAAAAAACATGTAGAAGTTGATACACTCTCCAGGTTCCTTGGCTTTGAGTCCACTGTTCACGGTCCCAGCTCAGCTCAGACATGAAGAAATTACATCTTGTAAGATTTTTCCCTGAGTTGCACATTCCAGAGTGGGCGGCCTCAGTAAGATTAATGCAAACTGTTACATGTACTATTGATCAAGGCAAGAGAGAGCACCTCCCCTCCCCTCAGTGTGAGTGTGTGTGTGTGTGTCTGCGTATGTGTGTGTGTGTGGTGGGGAAGCCAATCCCTGAACATATTATGAACCTTCATGTGGACCATCCAGACCACTTGGCACATACAGTCCATCGCATGTGACCTCTGAACATGGGTCGTTTTGTCAGTGCCAGTGACATAGCCAGTAATTCACCGAGCCAGTGTGTGATAGAGCCAGTGACAGAAACAATGAGAGTGACAGAACCAGTGAATGTAATATATCCATCCAGTGAGGGGTAGAGCCGGTGACAGAACCAGTGAAAGTGATAGAGCCAGTGACAGTAATGTAGCTAGTGACAGAGCCAGTGAGTGATAGAGCCAGTGACAGTAATGTATCTAGTGACAGAGCCAGTGAGTGATAGAGCCAGTGACAGTAATGTAGCTAGTGACAGAGCCAGTGAGTGATAGAGCCAGTGACAGAAACATTGATGGTGATTGAACCTGTGACTGAGACACAACCACTGACAGAGTCAAAGCCAGAGACAGAACCAGTGACTGCCAGTGACAGAGCCAGTGACAATAACAGTGCATACAGACTTCTGAGACAAACCTCTCCTTAAAGGCAGATGATCAAACGTTCTCCCTGTCTGTGAACGAAAATATTATTTTAAAAGGAGAAAAGGGTTACGGAGGGGAAAGGAAATGTGTGTGCCAATTTTTTCTTTCCTCCAATAGAGACTTGGGTTTCAGGGTTGCATTGGGAAGATTGAAAACAAATGTGGCCCTTTGAAACAGCACCTCACATGGATCTCTCACTCTCTCTCTCGTCTGCTCACAGCACCGATTATTTCCTGGCATTCTAAAGATGGAAAATCCTTCCACCATCGACCCCCCCCCCCACCCCCGCCGTCCCCTCAAAATAAGGCGAGTCTTGCCACAAGCAAGCACATAAGAAACTCACACCCTCTCACCCGCACTGACATACACTCAGATAACATGCCTGCTCTCATTTTAAAGTTATCCACGAATCCACTGACATCAACACACACAGATGTGTACACACAAGCACCTTGCTGACTAAGAAGGCCAGCGGCAGTCCTGGTTTGAACACTCAGACAGATGAACATTTGTCTGTGTGTGTGTGTGTGTTGATGTGGGGGGGTTGAATGGTAAATGACATCAGCCCCGAGTCAATAATAATCTGTTGACCTTATAAAGAGTTGACTTCCATAATGCTCCCACCGAACACATGCGCAACAGACGATGTTCTCACACAATAATCAACGAGAGGAATACTACATCTTTGCCATTATAACTATCCGACACAAAACCAAAGCTAGCCAGACCCAATGGAACACATGCAAAGCAGACTGGAGATTTTCTCACACAATCAACTACAGAATCTGAGTACTTACATATTTTACAGCAAGAAGTCCAACCCAAAACCGAAACCAGACTATAGGCTACAAAACACACACACACAGTCCCAGCGTCGCTATATTATTATGGCAATATGAATCCAATTAACAGGCAACCCACTCAGAGTTCAACTGCCAGAGGGTGGATTCTGAGAGGAAATATCATGGGAGATAAAACAGCAGGAGGAAAAAAAAACTTTTTCCATAAAGAATTGCTAGGCCTGTGTGACATTCAACAACGTCTTTGTTCTTGCCGAAAAGGAAAGAATCCTCACCTTCCCTCTTCTGTTCTGTGCTGAATTGTCACTACCTGAAAGCTAAGGAATAAATGAGTGAAGAAGGAAGAGAGACTCCCCATGCCTTCCTCTATTTTCGCTTTCTTAATCATTCTGCTCTGTCCACCCGGGGTCAGAGAGAGTTCTGGGTAATCATCGTTTGAGGGATGGTTACTTGAAATGAATGAGGGGAGGCGGTGTCGGTGGAGGAGGGGTTGATAACAAAGACACGTTTGCATGGAAGATGCGGCTAATCCGGGCCTGATACATTGACACGGTGGTGGCAGACAGAGGGAGAGTGTCTGTGACGAGGAGAGGCTTGGATTGGATATACTCCGACAGGATATGCTAATGGAGAACCAAATGAGTTTCATATGCTGCAGCAGAGAGTGTCTCGATTGCTCATGAGACAGCGCCCTCACGATTGAAAGGGTATTGAAACACATGGTAATTGCTTTCAGTGTCGTTTGGCAGTGTGTGTGTGTGTGTGTGTGTGTGTGTGTGTGTGTGTGTGTGTGTGTGTGTGTG
>JACXGJ010005628.1:0-38210 GCA_016801105.1 Esox niger | reverse complement strand
AGGAGAAGGAGGTAGAGGAAGAGAAGGAGATAGAGGAAGAGGTAGAGAAGGACTTGAAGGGTTGATAGAACCTGAACCAAGAAGACGAGGACCAAATTTGACTCGAGAAATCCGTGCAACACTTATTGACCATGTTATCAACCATGGACTGACACTGATGGAAGCTGGACAAAGAGTTCAACCAAATCTCAGCAGACATACTGTGGCGTCAGTAATTCGGACATTTCATAGAGAAAACAGGTAAGCTAACCACACAGTACATTGACACTGAAGCTTGCTGTACTTGTCATCAATAATGTTTACTGTGACATTTGACAGTAGGCTGCATATGTATTTTATATATATAAATATTATAATTTTTTTTACATAGGATTGAGGGTAGAGGACAACACTCGTGCACAAGAGGCTGCCATTGTGAACATGGTTTTGGCCAATAATTGTATCAGGCTGCGAGAAATCCAAGCCAATATCATCAATGATGACAATATTTTCAATAACATCCAACGAGTCTCTCTGTCAACATTAGGTCGAATCCTAAAGAAAAATCAAATATACATGAAGCAACTGTATCGGGTACCATTTGACAGAAATTCAGAGAGAGTGAAACATCTGCGCAATGAGTATGTGGAGGTATGTATTGTTCATCTTACTATGGTGTGGTATTGTGCACTGCTCACAATGTTCTGTCACAAACCAAAAATACTGTGCAATAGATATTGATTAGCATCTTATTGTCTTTAATGTGTTTCAGAGAGTCTTGCAAATGGATGCAGCAGAAATTCAACATGAATTTATATATGTGGATGAGGCTGGATTTAACCTTGCGAAAACAAGAGAAGAGGGAGAAATGTAATTGGACACAGGTCAATCACCAATGTGCCAGGGCAGCGAGGGGGTAACATCACCATTTGCGCTGCTATCACACAAAATGGGGTCCTCCACCACCATGCAAATCTGGGACCCTATAATGCAAATCTAATTCTTGCATTTCTTGACCGATTGCATGAGATTGTCACAGCATACACCAAGTGGACCAGATGCGGTACATTGTCGTTTGGGACAATGTCTCTTTCCATCGGGCTGCTCTGGTCCAGAATTGGTTCCATGATCACCCTGATTTTGAAGTCTTATACCTTCCCCCATACTCCCCCTTCCCTGAATCCTATAGAAGAGTTTTCTTCAGCATGGCGGTGGAAGGTATACGACCTGCGGCCCTATGACCGTTTGCCCCTCATTCAGGCCATGGAGCAGGCCTGTGATCTTATTGAAGCAGCTTCTGTGCAGGGGTGGATTTGTCACACAAGGCGATTCTTCCAACGGTGCCTTGCCAATGTAGACATAGCCTGTGATGTGGATGAAATCTTATGGCCTGATCCAGCCAGACGGAGAGATGAATAGTTACAGTATTCTTGTTTATTCAAGCTACATTCTCAGAACCCATTCTACAAAACTCCTGACTTTCAATATCGGACACTTGCCTCAAAACCATTATATCTGTGCTCAAAGTCAAACAATGCTTTCAGATCATACACAAAGCCAGTCAATATAAATACACTAGAGGGCATTCATTTGACACTACATAAAAAAATGGGAGAACACAGCATCCAGGCCACACTTTTTTTAAAATGTGTCCATAGTAAATGCATTTTTGCAATGTAGCGCACTGTGGGTGTATTGTGGGATTGTTTACGTGCTGTACGCTGTTTGCTGTTACCTACCTGGCGACCTGCCAAACTTTTTTGAATTTACTGTACTTGAAGAGTTAATCTATGCAATATTTTTATCTATTGACTGTTTAACCGACTTTCTACAATGGGACTCTATTTGGACTTAATTAACAGAACTACTCACCCCTGAACACCCGAAGCAAAGTACCATTATTATGTCTTACCCTTGTAATGGTTGTAAATACAACATGGAGAACTATCGTCTTCAGGTAAAGATAGCAGTGTTAGAGGCTCGGCTTCAGACGCAAATGTCAGGCAAGGATTATGTTAGTGTAGAAATGGGTAAAACTGCGTCTGTACCACCAGGAAGAAACGATAGTGTTGTTGGCACCACAGCACACAACGCATCTGAAAATAAATGCATTCTCACTGGGATATCAGCGAAAAATGTGTTTGCCTTCCTGAAGACAAATAACATTTATGAAATGCTCCATCATAGTACTGAGACTGCACTCGTGAAGGTAACAAATTACCTTCTAATGGCCTCAGAAAAAGGTTCCGCATCCGTCCTCTTGCTTCTTGATCTCAGTGCTGCTTTTGAAACTATTGACCACTCCCTTCTCTTAGAGACTGGAAACACATATTAGGCTACGCTGTACTGTTCTAGCCTGGTTTAAATCTTATGTATCTGAAAGATATCAGTTCATGTGTGTGGATGGTATATCCTCTGACAAATCAAAAGTATGTTTTGGTGTTCGTTTTAGGACCCAAGATACACATTACTTTTCACTGTGAACCTCGACGGCTGCATGGTTGTATCCCAAAAAACTGTAAGAAATCTTGGCGTTACCATTGACCCTGACCTCCCCTTTGATGAACATATACAATTTATCTCAAGAGTTGCTTACTTTCATCTTCGCAACATTGCAAAAATCTGAAACATTCTATCAAAAACTGATGCTAAAAAACTAATACATGCTTTTGTTCCTACTAGATTAGATTACAGCAATGCTCTTTTTTCGTTTACCCTGATAAATCAGTTAATAAACTTCAATTAGTGCTGTACACAGCTGCTAGAATCCTAACTAGAAGAAAACATTTTGAACATATTACTCCAGTACTAGCCTTTTTACACTGGCTGCCTGTTAGGGTTAGGGCTGATTTTAAGGTTTTATTGTTAAACTATAAAGCATTACATGGACTTGCTCCAACTTATCTTGTTGAAATGATCCAGCCATACATACCTGCACATAACCTTAAATCGCAAGATGTGGTCCTTTTAATTGTACCAAAAATGTCTAAACAAACAGCTGGAGGCAGGCCCTTCTCAGCTCTACTTCTGGAATAATTTGTCAATAAAAGTTAGAAATGCAAACTCAGTGCAAACGTTTAAATGTCTTCTAAAGACGAATCTCTTCAGCCTGGTCTATGATTAAGTGTAGTCTGGCCCCGGGGCGTGAATGTGACCTGAAAGGCCTGATACTGTCCACACCTGCTGTGTTCCCAGGTGGGCTCTCATCGCCATTGGGATGCCCTCCCTCCAATGCCATTTGGGGGTGGAGTCACTGGCTTGTTGATGTCTCTCTTTTGCGCAATTGTGCAATAGGGCTGTACTGTGCTGGCAATACTCGGCCCTCATTCAGGATGGTTGCGGTTGGTGGGTGTTCCTTTGGTTGATGCTTGGCAATGTGGATGGATTGATTTCCTGCCTGTTGGGCCCTGTATGGGGCCTCCCCCGGATAGGGCCAGAGTGTCACTGGACCCTCCGTCTCAGCCCCAAGTTCTTATGCTCCTATATTATTGTGCTGAGGGATTAGCGTCACTTCTCCTTCTCCAATATAAATCCTTTTAGATCTAAGGAATTCTCTAAATGTTCCCTATCTCTTGCCATTTTAATTTAGTAGGACATGAGGTCTTGGCCCACACCTGCGGAGTACCAGGCTTGACTCGTGGCTTTCCCTGTCCAAAGACCTCCTGGTTGTGTTGCAGATCAAGATGATACCTGACGATTTTCACATGTCAGCAACTTCTAAAAGATACTTCCCTGGCAGTCTTGCAAAAAAGGAAAGCCTGTAACGTAAACAAAGTGCCCTGCCAGATCCAGCTAGGCGAAGAGATAATGCTTAGGTTTTTTTAATTAATGATTTTTTGTCTCCACAAGTGTTTTTGCTGTGTTTGTGTATGATAGCCTATTTTGAAATGATTTTCAGTGCAACAGACAACTTTTGGAACTGCATGTTTTGAATAGTTTTACAGTGTGGAGAGAAATAAATAACTGTAATGGGGGCAGCCGTGAATGGGCCCGACCGCACGACACCAGACTAAGGACTAAGGCCGAGCCTGAAGGGTGAGGGCTGGGCAGGTAGGTAGGCAGGGCAAGGCAGACAGGGCTGCGTGTATGAAGAGCAGGCGTGCTGGCAGGCAGGCAGAGGGATGTGTTTGAAAGCAGAGTTCGTTGGATCTTTGAACAAGAGAAAATAGGTTAGTAGGGAGGAACAACTGCAACAGGTTTATTCAGACTATGATTTGGAGTGGCCATGAACGTTACTACCGAGTAGTAAATAACAACAATCTAGCGCCAGGCGGATGGAAACCAGGGTATTTGATGGCCAGCTTACGAGGGAATGAACCGGGGTATGGAGTCTTTTGGGGTAGGGGAGAAAGCAGGAACTGGATTACAGGAGCCTGGATCCGGTGCCCAAACATACACTGACAAACAGGAGAGAGGAAGAGCCTGGCCCGGGCTAGGAGGAAGCGGATGTGGAGTGCGTGACAATAACTTCAGTGTGTGGTACTTGTCTGGGGTGTTGTGTTTGGTCAGTATATTCATGTCCTTTACTGTAACTAATAGCTCTGAAAAAAATCAAATCCAGACTGTATCATTAGATACAGTAAGTAGAAATTTTTAAAGTGTTATGGATTGAGCACAGCAGTGTGTAACTGGTTCAAGAAGAATCAGATCGTATGAACCATGTGTGTTCCATACGGTGACAAAATTGGGTTTTAAAAAATGATAGTATAGTTTTGAATGTAATGTTTCATTTTGCAAAAGATCTAAGATGTTGTACTAATTGTGCGTGGGGTTGTGTGAATTGTGTGTAGTGTATTGGCAAAATCAGGCTTGTTTTCAAAATCTTGCTTAAGGAATCATATTAACTGTCTTAAACAGTTTGGTGTTAAGTAATTATTGTCAGTGAACATCCTGTCCACACAGCTATCAATCAATCGATCAAATTAATTTATAAAGCCCTTTTTTCATCTACAGCTGTCACAAAGTGATTTTACAAAACACCCAAACGGAAACGCCAAGGAGTAAGCAGCAACAATGTTGAAGCACAGTAGCTAGGAGCTAGAAATTTAGGAAAAAACCTATAGAGGATCCAGACTTGGAGGGGTGACCAGTCCTCTTCTGTTGTGCCTGGTGAACATTTTAAGAGTACAAATTTTAATAATTTATAAATGCATGTGTGCTGGGTCCAGAGTCTATAAAACAAAATCCGGGTGAGAAGCATGACCAGATGGAAAGAGACAATATGGGGGGCAGGAACGGTCAGCAGAATTGCAGCTGGAACCATTAGGTATTGTCTGGATCTGAAAAACATCAATTGCTCTCTTCAGTTCCCAAATGCATGAGAGCATTGTTAAAAGAAGTGTGGTAAACATGCCCATCACAACTTTTTAAAAATGTGTTGCTGACATCAAATTAAATTAAATATAGGGATATATGATTTGCACATCATGCATTTTTGGCAGTGTTTAAACTTTTTGAGAAATGGGGTTGTTTCATTTTTTTAACCGGGAAAAAGGAAAAATCGTTCAGGTTTTAAGAGATTTAAATTACTTTAAACATCTATGAACTTTGCATCTACCGAGTATTTTGGATAAAATAACAAATTAAAAGTATTCATTTTACCTTTAAACTTAATGTCACCAAATCAGCTGTCATAATTTTTCTTTCCCTTTATTTAATCAGGCAAATACATTGTTTCATGAAATAAACACTCAAGTACATAGATACATCATAAAAAATATAAAAGTCATTGCATAATCAAATATATGACATGCCTTACTCACCCCCAAATAAATATTTTATAAAAAATAGAATTTCACAACACCAACATTCATCCTAGGCAGATGCAATTTTATTGCGTTAAATTCATTTATTAGTGCAAAGCATTGGTTTCTACTTTTTAACTTATTTGACTTGGGGCAAGGCATGTGACGGCACCTTTCCAGGTTCTGATGCTATTCTGGGTATATCCACTACAAGCAACCCTGTGTTCTTGTGTTATAATTAATTGTTTATGTAAATTATGTACGATATGCTAGACCTTTTTGCAAAAGTTAGGCTAATAATCCATTTGTTTTATGTGTTACTGCAAGTATCAAAAACAAATGCTCTCTGTTTAGGAGTAATAGGAACTCAACATACATTTCAAGGGTTTAAAGAGCAGAAACTGAATATTTTAGTCAGTTTAAGTATTTATGTTTAATACATATGTGCACAACAAAATAAGTCTACAATGTATATAGCATTCATGATTTCAATGATTAATTTAAGGTCAGCACATTCTGCTATTTTTGCACATTAATCAATTAAAAAAGTTCCCCTATATAGACATTATAAGGTTCACAATACATGACAATAGAGATATGTCCCAAGAAACTGGCAATTTGGGATTTATCTATGTCCAAGTCAAAACAGTTTACTTTACCTTCAGTGCTCAACTGCTCATCCCTTTCTCTGTGTACCCTTTTTATTTACATTATAAACATGTTTTATTATACAGCTCTGGAAAAAATGGAAGTCGCGGAGAAGGGCTGGAGCCAAAACGTCCCGCACCGGGACCCAGCTCCGCTCCTCCGGGCCGTACCCCTCCCACTCCATGAGGTACTGGAGGCCCCCAGCCCAGGGCCTCGAGTCAATGATGGAGCGGACGGAGTATGCCAGGGCCCCCTCGATGTCGAGAGGGGGGGAACCTCCCGCACCTCACACCCCTAGAGCCACCGCCCTGCCACCACCGCCCTGAGGAGAGACACATGAAACGAGGGGTTAATACAGTAGTCGGGAGGAAGACAGGACTTTGTTGCCTCTCCCCAGGACTTTAAAGGGCCCCACAAACCGTGGGCTTAGCTTCCGGCAGGGCAGGCGGAGGGGCAGGTCCTTAGTCGAGAGCCAGACCCGGTCACCCGGACGATACACCGGAGCTTCCCTGCAGTGGTGATCCGCATAGGTTTTCTGGCGGCGGACAGCAAGCCTGCACGGACTACCACGTGCCCGCTGCCCGCCGGAACCAATCGTCCACCACAGGGGTAGCAGTCTGGCTCGGGGTCCAGGGTGCTAGGACCCGCTGGTAGCCCAGGACGCACTTATATGGGGACATCCACGTGGATGAGGGGTGATGGGAGTTCAGGGCAAATTCTGGCCATGGCAGGAACTCCGCCTCCCCAGGCCGGTCTTGGCAGTAGGACCGAAGGAGTCTGCCCGCTTCCTGATTTACACGTTTCACCTGCCCGTTGGACTGGGAGTGGTAGCCCGAGTTCAGATTGACCGAGACCCCCAGGTGGTAGCTACATAAACACCTTCCAGACCCTGGAAGTGATCTGCGAGCCCTGGTCCAACACTATATCCTCGGGCACACAATAGTGCCGGAAGACGTGTGTAAACAGAGCCTTGGCGGTCTGTAGGGCCGTGGGAAGACCGGGCAGAGGCAAGACGCGACAGGACTTCAAAAACCGGTCCACAACGACCACGATGGCTGTATGGCCCTGTGAAGGAATGAGATCTGTCAGGAAATCGACAGACAGGTGGGACCATGGTCATTATGGAATGGGTAAGGGGTGCAACTTACCCATCGGCAAGTGTTGGGGTGCCTTACTCTGGGCGCACACCGAGCAGGAAGAAACATACACCCTCACATCCTTAGCCAAGGTGGGCCAACAGTACTTACCGGCCAGGGCCCGCATAGTCTGCCCAATGCCAGGATGACTGGAGGAGGGAGAGGAATAGGCTCAGTAGATGAGCTGGTCACGGACAGACGCCGGCACATACGTGCAGTCCTCAGGGCATGCGGGAGGAGAGGGCTTTTCATGCTGAGCTCGAATGATGTCCGCGTCCAACTCCCACACCACCGGCGCCACGATACATGATGCCAGCAGTAGGAGAGCGTCATCCACTGGCTGCTTCTCTGTGTCATGCTGACGAGATAGTGCGTGGGCCCTGACGTTCTTGCTCCCCGGCCTGTACGCGAGAGTGAAAACAAACCGGGAGAAGATAATGGCCTACCTGGCCTGGCGAGGGGTCAGCCTCCTCGCCGCCCGCATGTACTCCAGGTTGCGGTGGTCCGTCCAGATAAGGAAAGGGTGTTTGGCTCCCTTTAATCAGTGCTGCCACGCCAGCAGAGCTCTAACTACGACCAACAGCTCACGATCACCCACGTCGTAATTCCACTCCGCCACACTGAGTGAGAAGAAAGCGCATGGGCGGAGCTTGTTAAGACTCCCCGTTCGTTGGGAGGAGATGGCCCCAAGACCAATGTCGGATGCGTCCACTTCCACAATGAACTGGAGCGACGGGTCGGGATGGGCCAGGACCCGCTCCGCCTCCGCGGTCCACCGCAACCGAGTCGCACCACTCATCAGGAGGGAGGTGATCGGAGCCATGGCCTGGCTAAAGCCCCTGATAAACCTCCTATAGTAATTAGCAAAGCCTAAAAATCATTGCATTCCCTTTACCGTGGTTGGGTTCGGCCAATTACACACAGCGTCAATGTGGTTCTCCTCCATAGCCACACCCGTGCGAGAAAAACGGTACCCCAGGAAGGACATGGACAATTGGAAGAACAGACACTTCTCGGACTTCACGTACAGGTCATGCTCCAACAATCTAGCAAGCATTCAATGGACCAAAGATACATGCTCAGCGCGGGAAGCTGTGTATATCAAGATGTCGTAAATATACACCACCACACGTTCGCATAACATGTACCTGAATACATCGTTGATGAAGGATTGAAAGACTGATGAGGCATTCATCAAACCGTATGGCATCACTAAATATTCATAATGACCAGAGGTAGTACTGAAGGCTGTTTTCCATTCGTCCCCTTCCCGGATACACACCAGGTTATAGGCATTCCTGAGGTCCAATTTTGTAAAAAAATTGGGCCCTGTGCATCTTCTCAACTTCCACAGAGATTTGGGGAAAAGGATAGCTGAACGGGATGGTGATCTTGTTCAGCGCCCTGTAATCGATGCAAGGGCGCAAACCACCGTCCTTCTTTTCAGAAAAAAGAAACTTGAGGAGATCGGTGACTTGGTGGGCCTAATGTATCCTTGTCCCAATGCTTTCTCAACATACACGGCCATCGCCACAGTCTCGGTGCGGGACAGTGGATACACACAACCACCTACGGATTGCGGCCCCCTTTACAAGGTTTATCGCACAATCCCCCGGTCTATGAGGCGGTTACACAGTAGCCTTAGCTTTGGAAAAGACCACGGCCAAGTCCCTGTATTCGGGGGCAATTGGCACAGCGCAAGCACTGTCTGGACTTTCCACCGTGGTCCAACCCACCAAACACCATGGCACTTCAGCGACCACCCCGAAAGGACTCGACTAGAACAGGAAATAACGGGGTCATGGGGACAACCAGGGGAAACCCAACATGACGGGGAACGTGGGAGAATCAATAGCGTGAAATGAGAGGGTTTCGCAGTGTCGGCTGCAAGTGACCATAAGGAGAGGGACAGTTCACTCAGTAACAAAGCCCGACCCTAGTGGCCTGTTGTCCAATGCTGTCACGGGTAGGTGGGTGGCAAGGACCTGAAGGGCAATGCATGCGAATAATACAAAAGCCATGTCAATGAAATTCCTAGCAGCGCCCGAATATACCAGCGCCTTACACTGGGAAAGCAACGGAAAACCTGAGAACTCAACAGGCGAAAGGTGACTGGGCTAAGGGCTACCAGGGGTGACGAGGAAGTGCCGTGCCTGTCGCCTCTGGAGTCAGAGGAGGAGGTGTAGCGCAGAGCAGCGGAATGGCCCAAACGCTTCGTCGAACACCCCCACTCTCCTCCTCCTCGCCCCCTGCATGGAAGTGCAGCCATCCCTAGGTCCATAGGGACAGCGGTGTCCAGGTGGTGGGGTGGAACGGGCGGGCCCCCGCCAGGACGTCCTCGGGCAGATAGATGTCTCCACCAGCTGTTGGAAGGAGAGGTTCACGTCTCGACACACCAGCTCCGTTCGTATGTCGTCCCGTAGGCTGCAGCGATAGTGGTTGAAATGGGCCTGATCATTCCACCCAGAACCTGCTGCCAGGGTTCGCAACTCCAGAGCGAACACCTGCACTGATCTTGTCCCCTGCCATAGATGGAAGAGCCGTTCGCCCGCCTCGCTTCCTTCGTGTGGATGGTCGAACACAACCCGGAAGCGGCAGACGAACTCGTCGTAGCTGCCCTGGATGGGTCCCTCGGTGTTCCACACAGCGGTGGCCCACTCCAGGGCTTTCCCGGACAGGCAGGAGACGAGTGAGGAGATCTTCTGGGCATCTGTCGGCACAGGATGAATCGCCTGGAGCGCGGTGTCTAACCTTAAGAAGGAAACCATGACAGCGGTCCGGTCCGCTGTCCCGTCATATTCCCGGGGAAGCAGAATGTGCATCGCCCCCACTCCATTGTGGGGGCGGTAACACGACCGGTGCTGCGTGAGTGGACTGGCTCAACTCTAGGCATCGAACAGCCTGTAGGATGCCCTCCATCGCGACGCCAAGGTTGGCCATAATTGTAAAGTGTTCCTTTACTACCTTTGCAACACTCGTTTTTGGCTCCTCTGTGCTCCATTTTTGGTGAGGTGTGTTATTCTGTCAGCCTTTTGCGGAATGAGAGGAGCAGCGGCCTGAGGAATCAAAGTCACAACTTTTACTATTTTTAATAATGTGTAGCTGAGCAATGCTCATGGCAGTGAGACAATAACACACATAGACCAGGGGAGCAGAGGGAACATATATACTGGGGGAAATGACTGTGGATGATGATCAGGTGCGCTAAACAAGAGAACAGGTGAGATGAGTTGATGAGATGGGCGATGGTGTCAGAAGGCCGGTGACATCGAGCGCCAAAGCCTGCCCCCTGCAGGGTGAGGATGGGCAGCAGAAGGCGCAGTTGTCACAGAGACCACTGAAAATTCAATGCTTCTGTTCCTCACTCAAAACTTTCAACTTTTTCTTTTAACTTAAATATGTCTGTATGTGAAATAGCATGTACTGCTATGTAATTAATATCTGTTATGTAAAAACACCCACATTCTAAAAATATCTAAATGCCGTTGACAAACAAGTATAGTGATGGCTCACACCTATGAATAAATTCTCACACCATCTAACCGCCTTTGCACACATTTTTACACCATCTAACCTTTACTAATGCAAGATAACTGTATTGGCGAAGCCTAGTGGTCTCTAAAATGTACACTGATCTATGAAAGTTTGAGCAAGATTGTAATGTCTGGGCTACATTTCTAAGTATCTCTTCTTAGATAATATATGCTATTTCTTTCACCTCTATCACCTCACCTACTCACTCTTTTATTTGTCTCTTCCTGTCTCTTGCCTTCCAAAAGTGCAGCTTTGTTTGGCTGTATCCTTCTATTTTCCCCTTTGTCAGTTAAGAAAGGAAACTCAGGGTCAATCACTTTATTGATACAACAGACTTTTTCACAAAATAGAATTCTACTCTTGTAATTCACTGGCATACCGTTAAGAACTCATGGATTCAGGCTGAACTAAATTGTTGCTGTTGTTCTTATTAACACCACTGTCAACCCAACTACTTTGGGTAGGTTGGGCTAATTATTTTGATGTTATTAAATTATACAACAAGAATATTTTCAGTGAAGCCAATTGGGTTCAAAGTGTTAACTAATTTTTGTTAGCCAGCAAACCAGCCACCCAAGCCAGTTAGTTTAGATGATCACCATAGTTTAGATGTGTATTTTATAATAATTGAGTTGTTGGTAATTTACTAAAAATCTGCAGTTTTGTGTCTCCTATTTACCAAACGTTTTTGACACAATTTTACTAAATTACTCCTGCACTACAACTACAAGTCTTTGTCACCCGTAGCAACGCAGTCAACAAGGGACTTGAATGCAAATGTCATCACAATGGCAGTCATGCAAGCAGATGGCAATCTGAAATCCTATGAAGTCTTGGCTTTAGAAAACTTTACTGACATTGACATGACTGTGGCGTACTCAATGGTAGATATGGACCTGGGTGTATACCTCTCACTAATTCAGTATACTTTCTATAAAATAGAACCACACTTTTACAGCAGATGCATCTTAACAATCCTCCCAGAACTCTTCCAGTCTATGGAGGGAAAGGTTGTTCTATACAGTAGTTTGCGTGTTTCCATGTCATTCATTAGTTATCAGTTTTCTCACCTGTGGCCACTTCCAGCTCATGTATATCATTGTTTTTTACCCAGTAGTGGAGTTGTATGAGTGTCATTGTTGCAAGTGAGCGGTGGGAGTTAGGAGGGACAGCATAGTGGCTCAGTTGTGCAGAGTGCTAACAGGGGACTGCTGCAGACTGTTCTAAACACTACTCCCCCTCCCTCGTCAGTATGGATATGGAGAATGAAATGTGAGATGATAAAAGAAACAGATAGCGAGAGAGAGCCTGCCAACGAGCGATTAAACCTCACTCTCACAGCTAATCCAAGCCTTGTCGATGACAAACAAATAAAAGCGGAAAAAGCAGGCACCTCTTTGCAATCGAAGGCTGATGACGTGGAGCTGGTTGCTTTTGTGTGTTTTGCAACCCAGGTGCACTCTTGATATGTGCAGCAGTGTTCAGGCTGCAGCTCTGATTCACTGGCTGAATGACAGGAGAACCTGAATGCCATTTAGAAGCAGAGGCACATCTCCATTCGTTGAAGTGAAAGACTGAGTTACATAAGACAGTATGTTATGCAATTGGCCCTGGATAAAAGCTTCAGCCAAGTCCAGGGAGTAATTATACCCTTGGTGAAACTGGATTCAAAGAACACAGAAGAGATTTTTGGGTGCAAGCTTGCCTTACAAACTATGTACCATGGGGTCTTAGTTAGGGTGACCTCCGACACATCTCTCCATGTTCAGCACTCCTGAAGCAAAGGCAATAATTGTGAATTGTACATCATGAAGTTGGGCAGAGGAGAAAACCATTGGTAAAATTAAAGAAATACTAAATAATTTAAAAGATTACTTAAAAATCTTCAATATAGCTATAGCTCTGCTAGTTTACTTTAAAAAAGTTTCCAGTAATATGCTCTCCATCTACAGCCCTAATCCTAGTAGATGTTTATGCTATTGCATTATGGACTGAACCATGAGAGAATCGCATTATGTTGTTGCTTACAGTATACACAACATCTTTAAATGAGATATAGCACGTTACAAAAAGGGTGTGTAAAGTTAAGTTTATATGTGGTTTTTGTCAAATACATTATGGCAGATGTTGTTGCGGGTGTAGTGAAATTCTTGACGCCTAAATAATGCAGTCAATAAAAAATCATCAAAAAGTATAAAAGAAATAATTTTTTTGCGGAGTCCACTGTGTGTACATACATATTTCAATTCAATACAACTCAAAATATGGCTCCCCGGTGGTACAGCGGTCTAGAAGCTCTTTTGGAGTGCCAAGCTTTCCACCGCAGTCAAGCTTCAAGCCTTGATTGTACTAGTAGCTGAAAAGTGGGCCAGTATCACTTGCGGAATGGGGATTTCCTGGTGTCAACATGCTGGCAACGCTTTCAGGCTGCTGAAACGCAAACTGTGGTCATCAGACTGAGGTGCATGGGTAGTGAGTGTATAACGGAGAGGCAAAAACAAAAGGAACAAAACAACCCTGACACGAGGAATCACTTTTCTTGTCTTCATAATAAGAAAAAAATAATGGCACCACACAGTCTCAACAAACATGAACACAATAACCCGTGAGGTGCAGGTGAAAATGAGGAACCTAAATAGACATCATAATGACTAACTGAAAACAGGTGTGTGGGTGGGTTGGGTGCGCTGCTGCCATCTGCTCCAGCCGGTGTTTAGTACACCGGCGAGGTGGACGCCGGCGAGGAAAAGAACACGCAGGGCCACGCGGAGCAGCCGTCTCACAGATGAGTGGCCGTGTTTGTTGACCCAAATCACTTCCTGTTTGGAAGAGGAGTGTGGGGAAAAAAAACTTGAACATTGATGCTTTTGAGGATGGGTGGTTGCAATCAACTCTCCAGTTGGGGTTAAGGGCCACACATACAATTTGTGAACGTCAAAATCGAGTAAATAGGTTATAAATTTAAACAAGATGAAACATTATCCGTGTCTATGATGTATATTGTACAGTAAGATGGTTTGTGTGTGTGATTATGGGCCTTGTCCACCGGTAGAGTGATTTATTCAATGTGAATGTGTGGATGAGTTAAATGGGGGACTCCACAAGTACCGATGGATGCGGGGTAAAGGCACATCATTTAACAGCCTGATTGTTTGGGGTTAACACTTTTTCCTTCAGTCTTTCTTCCCAGGTTATGCTGCTCCTGGACAGTCTCTCCCTGCTAGATTGTAAACAGTGTAAATAGCCTGTGGCTCAGGTCATTGAGATATGTTGATCTTTCTAAGGATCCGCTGGGACATGACGAATTTCTTCAGTCACCTGAGTTTGAGGAGTTGCACTTTGCACCTTTGCCTGTGCCAGTGTCATTGGACAATTTCAGGTCCTTAACATGCACGTTGAATAACATGAAGCTTTTGACCCTCCACAACCCCGTCGATGTGTGGTAGAGCCGGTTCTCCCTTCCGGCTCAATTTTTTGTACGGTGAGGTAGATGTTGTTTACCTGGAACTACTCCCGCAGGGATCTGACCTCCCTGTTGGCTGGAGGTCACCATCATGTCATTTGCAACCTTGATGATTCTTTTTGAGTAGGCATGTGTGTGTGTGTGTTTGTACGTGTCTTCACTGACAGTACCCAGCCACTGGGGTTTTGCACCCTGCTGACAGCCTCACATATGATGATGATCACGCAGTAAAAGAGTCTTAGCCACAGATATAAAACGTTTTTTTCTCTTCACTGGCGCCTGCAGTCCTTTTTCTCACTCCATCTCCTTTAAAAAGCTAATTTGGTCAAAGTATTTTCTGCTGCTGCCGTGGCTGCTTTTTTCTGGGCAAACAACAGAACATTTTATAAGCTTTGCAGATTAATTTCCCCTCTTTTCTTCCCTGCTTGCCTCAGCAAAGAGATTAGAAGATTATCCCACTTTTAAAGCCAGTTTGTCTGGACTTAACAGGAGGGAGGGGTTGGGGATGGGTTAAGAGTTGGGTGGCAATAGTGGATGTAGAAATTAGACCCCACCATATTTTGTGCAGGCGGGTGTGGTTTATACCCAAGTCAGGCAGATTGTCCTAAAGGCTTATTGTCTATCTGTCTCTGCCTTCGTGTCTGCCTGTCTGCGTGCCTTCAAATAAGCCCAGTGTGATGCACAGCGAGAGACAGACAGACAGAGGAGGGATATGATTCAGTCGACTGTTTACTCGGCCACTGTCACGGTCACAATAGGCTGTAACGCGGCACAGTCATGCCAAATTCGAGGCCAAACCTTCTGTCTCCCCTCACCCCTACTCTCACTCACCCTCTTCCTCTTTTCCCTCTCAGTCCCACTTTCCCTTTATCATTGCCCACTTTATGGCGTACAATTGGTACAGTGTATCCATGCACGCATTATTCAATGGAATCACCCCACGGAACTGATCCGTGCACCGGAGACACATGACAGGAGGATTCCAGCTGGGCAGAGTAACAAGGCCAGTCAGAGCCCCATCACGGTCACTTCCCTGGAGTGGTCATACTGGCTGTAAGGTAAGCAACGCCAAACAGCCGAGAAGGCAGCGACCTTTCCATCTACTGGTGCTGAAACTGAATTGATAGTAAAACCATTTTTCTAACAGGTCTTCCCAGAAATTGTGTTGATATACAATTGTTATATGTGACGGGCAAAGAGAAAACACATTGAAAGGATTTCTTCTTCAGTCGTGTGTTGATGTGCTTTTAGGCTGCCCGTTTTAGACCGCACATACCTTCGCTGGGCCTAATGCTTTCCCTCCTCATCCTCTGTGCTACTCCCTGCATGCCTGCCCATATTCCCTGCTTCTCCAGCCAAATCTCCTGTCAAAAGTCAGGGGCTTAAGCAATTCCTAAGGGAATCATCCTCACTTCCATTGAGTGTTCGGATTCCTTTAACCATGCTGTGGCATGCTGAGACTGTGCGCATTGGCGGAATAGCTATTTACGAACAGTGTCTCACATAGTGTGTGGAACTAATTTGTTTGTCATTGTGTTTCCTCTACAGACCAGGAATGTGGATTAGCCTGACTGTGTCACCATGACATCCTCCAGTGGTGCGACACCATTCAGAGGGCCTCAAAGCAGTCAGAGCTGAGGCCCTCATCTAGGAGTGTGAACACCGCTCAGCAGCCACTGACCTTGAACTAGTGCGGAAGCACAAGTAAACCCAACCGCTTTGTGTCCAGCTGGCTATGCAGTATAGGTTGGCGTCCAAGGGTAGAGACATGCTGAAAGAAGGCTCACTGGACCTTGAGTCTGATACAGCCCATCTCCCTTGACATAAAAGGCTTGGGTAGGGGAGAGGCACAAAACCAGGTCAAACAAATAGTCCTCAACAAACTGCTCAAAGGAGCTGCCAGACCAAAGGCCTTATTTTGAAGGATCAGTGAATCTACTTCCTCAAAACTTAAATACCCTGCTTGGTTCTCCACTTTAACCCACCCTCCTCTACCAACCAGCGACTGTCGGCCAGAGTCTGGATTGATTTGCTGTTGCCGCTAAACTGATGCTCACAGCTGTTTCTGCACCCGCACATGAGAAGTGGAGCGGTGTTGTTCCCCTTCACTGAGGGTTCGGTACTTGGTCATGGTGTGAGTGGGTTGGAGGCTACAAACATTTCGGTCATGTCGACTCTGGATGAGAGAAAGAGAAAAGGACGGCAAGGCTAATATCAATAATATAATAGCTTGTGCTCATCTGCCCCTTATTACTAGACAAGTACAGAATAAAAATAGTGAACAAGAAATCACGCAGGAAGAGAAGAAAACTTCTCAGGGCAAGTGTAAGGGTGGGGAATGGTTTTATTAGAGAGAGCAAAAATAAATGTCTGCTTTTCAGACCTAATTTTTGTTATGGACCATAGAGGACATTTAAAGGAGCCTTCGTTCGTATTACTATCTGATGTAATGAGAAGGTTTATGTGCTGATTATTCCCGGTATCTTGGCAGTTTGTCTGTAGTGCTCTGGGGAGCGGAGACAGGGGGTAAAGCGTACAGTGACATGACTCATTAACAGGAAATATTCCGCCACACTATCGAGGTCTGGCCATAGTCAACGCCAGACTTCCTAATTATGCGCTGTAAGTGTCGTCTCGCAGAAGTAATAACCCCTGTTTTCTGCATATGCAAATATGACAGACCTGATCATTAGGTTTTATATCTCAAAGCCAAATTGTTATTGTAAAACTGTAGGAGCCAAGGACAAATTCCTAACAATTCATCATACATTTGAATACATTTTTATGAGCTTTAACCATAAACGTAACAGCATTGTTGAATGTCAAAGATAATGAGCCAACAAACGTATTGTCTAAAATTATAATATTAAACCAAGAAAAAATGATCCTTGATGTGCAGTGACAACCAAAAACTAATTGGCCAGTAAAATAATTTAGCCGAACAGTAAAGTCACAGCAATGATTGTACCGGGGGAAAAAATCAATTACATTGGTGAAAACAGCTCCAAATCTTACATTTTTAACCACCATTTGATACTCACAATGACAATCATTGTCATTGTTAACTTCATGGCAAAGTTTATAGACATTCTAACCAGTGCATAGTTTACTGCTGGTAGTTTGAAGACAATTTTTCAGTCTTGTCCTTGTTGAAACCAGAGGATGCAGATAGAATAAGACTGTAAGAACTATCCAGTTATAATAGGGTTCAGTGAACTTGCCTTTAAGAGCTGCAATCAACTCTGCATGTTAGCTTCCGGGCTGAACTATGAGCAATGTAAGAATATGTGACTGACTTCTCTTTCATTAGCAATACTTAAAGGAATTGTCCCCCAGAACCAAACAGGTGTGTTTTAGAGTTTAATCAGAATTGTATTACATTCCAAACTCAGCTTTTGTTAGAGACTGACAGCCATTTCCAGACAACAGTCAGAGCCAAACAAGTTGTATAATTCTCTGGAATTCACTTGAAGTATAATTATTTACCATGTTAGACCACTATTAAATGTAAGTTTGGTTAGGTGCATTCCTCTATCTTACATTACTGTCTTAACTGTCTGTTGGACCGGAGTGCTACATCGTGCCTCAGTGCTTTTGTGCCTGGATTGTTCATTTTATTTCCATGGCTAAGTCTATGTACATTACAAACAGCTGTTTTCAGCTTGAAAATTGATCTCCTCGGCTATATAAAAGTTCAATAAATCGGTTGCCGATCGATTCCTTATCCGCAGGAGAAAATTGAGTATACCCATGTGTACTGCAATTTCTCTTCTTATAGGTAGAAATATCATATCTGATTCCATGTTTTTTTGAGCCGAGGAGAGTGGCTGCATGCCTTACCAGATATCTAACCAAATCTAAACTATATATCCTAACCAAATATCTATTGGGTTGTGTTTGCTTAGCTGGATGGATACTCTGGGCTAGCTAGTCCCCTGGGTCTCAATGCCTTGGTAACTCTGTGCTGGGATTCTGACACATCCTACAAACACAGAGCCAATTTACAACCCGCTGGAGTCCTAGATTGTGTTTGCAAAGAAGTGAAACTGGCATTTCTCCTTTGCTGCAATGAAAGTATTTCTCTGTGTTTTTATCAGCTTATCAAGCATATCTCTCTGGTGCTCTCCTGCGGTAAGTGGTATCAGAATAGATGTATTCTCCTCCTCCATCTCTTGGCCTTCTTCTGATATTGCCTGTTTCTCACTCAAGTTTGACATGCTCATTGTTTAGCATGGTGTAGATCTGTGGATGTTTAATATTCCAGCGCCCCAGTGAGGGCAGATAAAACTCTCGTTTTAATTTGGTTGTGAAACCCTAGAGAACATTCGCCTCTGGCTAAATGGTAGAGATGCAAGGAAAGACATCATTATAGAAGTTAAAGGTGTCCACCCTTGGGTTGTTCCATCCCTATTTTGATGTAAATTCTGTACTAGACTGGAAATTCTTGCTTAGGTTCAACCTCTGATGACTAAGGCAGATTGCCAATTCATATTCATGACTTGATATAGCAACAGTTCGTTGCTCACATGGATGGGATAAATAACATAAACAAGCAATTTCACCTGTTAGAGATTCATCTCAGCTGTTGACAGAGTTTACATTTCTCAGCCATTTGATATCCATTGAACATGTGCTGGATGTCAGTAATGTTTGGACATTACAAATACATGGACATTAGTCTTTTTTAATATCCAGCTTGATCTCAGTGTATTATTGAAATTGCAACAGTGAATCCAAAATAGAGATATTCTGTGTATACTCTGACAATATCAACATCCGATATTTTAACTTTTCGTGAGCTTAGAATTATAAGGTTCCATCTGCATTCAATATGATTCAGAGATATTGAGTGTCAAAGATTTAATATCCCTGTTAAAGGTTTTACATAGTATATTTATTTTTATAGCTTAACAAGACCATCACCCTAGTTGTACTTAGGGTAAATCATATCTAAATCCTGGGACAATTGGAAATGTGCTTTTTTGGAATAGTTCTAATGCAGATGCAACCTTATAACTCTGAGAGCGCTGGTCCGGTTCAGAATTATAAAATGTAAAACCTGTAGTTTCAAGGAATAAATAAAGCCATATTGCAAATCGAATATCTTAACACCAAAACATTGTTCTAACACATACACTACATCTGAAAAATGTATACTTTTATAAGATGTAGAAATAACACATCATATTTCTATTTGAATCATTAAAACATATATTCAACATGTCAATTCATATGCAGTTAGGCAATACCATCAAGGTTGAAACACCTTATACATTAAGCATGTCTTTATTTTTTTACTCTACATAACACTGTCACTATTATTACTTTTCATTTTAGCAGGCATATACTTAAACATTGACCTAAGGTCACTCTTCTTGTTTTTTTTTAATATCTTTCTTTGGGAAGATGATGGTTGGTGAGACAGATTCTGACCTCAAATTTACATTTAAGCCCCTGATATCCATGTCAAACGCAACACTTAGTGTACTTTATACTGTATGGACACTGACCAAACACAATCTGGGCCACTGCAGCAAAAAGGACTTGATTGTATTGATCATTTTTGTAACAAGACTAAATGTCTTGGAAGTCTGTGTCTTTCATTTGAATTACAAAAAAATCCTGTTTCTCCTGATACAAAACAATACAACAACACAGCTGAGCATCACAATATTATTTATTCTTATTTGATATACTGTTTTTTTGTGTAATAACAAAATATTGTTTTGATAAGGTACTGTCTGACAATATCCACCCATTTCTCTCTCTGCTTACACTTTGTACCACTATTTATGTCTCTTTTACTCTCTCTTAACTGGTCTCATTGTTGTTATCTCTCCTGCTGTATATGTCCATGCTTCATGATCATAATCTGAGCCTTCTCTGTATCTAGTTTATAGTCACAATCTCTACAAAAACAGTGCTTTATATAGCTGGCCCTGTTACTGATACATGGCCATAATGACTGCATTATGGCCATGCAATGCTGAACACAAAAGCTCTAAAAAGTACCTAGATTTTTGATCTAGTAAACTAGTTAGCTAGCGTGCTGATGAAATCATTAGTTGGTTACAATGAAGCTAGCTGCAATCTAGTTTCTAAAAGGACAATTAAGGCGATTAAAAGTTTACTTAGCTAGCTGTTGTTGACACTTTGCCACTTTGCAACTTGATATGGAGCTAGTTGGCTAGCTGTAGTCACCGTAGCTAACCGGACTGTGTACATTTGCTGGCGAGTTAGGACCAGGTAGCTAACAGAGGTTAGCTTGCAATCTAGTGAGTTAGCTATCTAATTTATCTATCAACTCTACATTCTTTTAACAAACCGCAATATAGCTAACTAATGTGCTTTAACCCTACGCTTCACTACTGAAATCTCTTTTTAACAAATCATCAATAAAGTCATTCAATTTTAGGTTTCTAATGGTATTGTTACATTTGCGAACTTTCCCAAATCAACTAGCTAACACAAACTAGCACAGCTAAACATGCATGGCTGAAATATGGATTTTGATTGGCCCTCCCGTATTTATTTGGGCTTTTGGTTGGTTCACAGATAGAACCTTATAACTCCAATGTGGTATGCCCTTTTTTATTTTGTAAATTATGGACACAAGTAAATCGTTTTAAAAAAAAACAACACCACACAGAAGTTAATAAACATCCAATAATCCAGTATATGTAAACAACTCAATTTTAACTAAAATTTCAGATGGAACCTTAGAATTCTAAGCTCACGATTTGATATCATTCTACATGCAGCGGTGGCCTGAGCCTAGTGTTGTCTTTAGGACTGACGGAATGGTGGAAAGCACATACTTTTTGCCCAGAATTTAGGGACAAATTATGCTATTTCAAAGTCAATGAATTGTCATGTTTTAATGAATAATTGCTAAAAATAAGTGAAACGTGACAAAATTATCCAAACTTGCTGGTATAAAATGATGTGCAAAATACAAGTAGACCCCCTACATAGTTAACCTCTATTCAAGGGCTAGTAAGCAGTTTTAGTGAGCAGTGACTCAATTAGTTCACTGTGAGATAATAACTTATCAACTTTGAGTTCAAATTTGAAAATAAAAGGCCACACTAATGCGATACTTCTCTTAGGAACTTATACTTATTAATATTAAAATGCCCTTAACATTCGTAATGGGAGTATTTGTTTGAAATTTAGCACACAGTAAATTATGTCACATCATTGTTTTTTAGGGACAGGTCACATTTTTTATTGGTGTGATGGGACTGTTCAAAAATTAGGAGAGTGCAGAGAGGGAGGAACTGTGATTTTTAGGGGGTTTATAGCATATTCTCAAGTTTTCTTAATTTAGTGCCTTGTTTTTATGTACTTCCCTACATTAGAGCAATACTGATTCAAATCCGAATTGTATTCAATTTTCTATTTTTTATGAACATTCAGGTAGAAATATATATAACCATGCAGTGGGGCAAAAAAGTATTTAGTCAGCCACCAATTGTGCAGGTTCTCCCACTTAAAAAGATGAGAGAGGCCTGTAATTTTCATCATAGGTACATTTCAACTATGAGAGACAAAATCTGAGAAAAAAATCCAGAGAATCACATTTTAGGATTTTTTATGAATTTATTGGTAAATTCCTCGGTAAAATAAGTATTTGGTCACCTACAAACAATCAAGATTTCTGGCACTCACAGACCTGTAACTTCTTCTAATGGCACCTGTTAGAACTTGTTATCAGTATAAAAGACACCTGTCCACAACCTCAAACAGTCACACTCCAAACCCCACTATGGCCCAGACCAAAGAGCTGTCAAAGGACACCAGAAACAAAATTGTAGACCTACACCAGGCTGGGAAGACTGAATCTGCAATAGGTAAGCAGCTTGGTGTGAAGAAATCAACTGTGGGAGCAATTATAAGAAAATGGAAGACATACAAGACCACTGATAATCTTCCTTGATCCGGGGCTCCATGCAAGATCTCCCCCCATGGGGTCAAAATGATCACAAGAACGGTGAGCAAAAATCCCAGAACCACATGGGGGGACCTATTGAATGACCTGCAATGAGCTGGGACCAAAGTAACAAAGGCTACCATCAGTAACACACTACGCCGCCAGGTACTCAAATCCTGCAGTAGCAAATGTGTACCCCTGCTTAAGCCAGTACATGTCCAGGCTCGTCTGAGGTTTGCTAGAGAGCATTTGGATGATCCCGAAGAGGATTGGGAGAATGTCATATGGTCAGATGAAACCAAAATAGAACTTTTTGGTAAAAACTCAACTTGTCGTGTTTGGAGGACAAAGAATGCTGAGTTGCATCCAAAGAACACCATACCTACTGTGAAGCATGGGAGTGGAAACATCATGCTTTGGGGCTGTCTTTCTGCAAAGGGGCCAGGATGACTGATCCGTGTGAAGGAAAGAATGAACGGGGCCATGTATCGTGAGATTTTTAGTGAAAACCTCCTTCCAACAGCAAGGGCATTGAAGATGAAACGTGGCTGGGTCTTTCAGCCTGATAATGATCACAAACACACTGCCCGGGCAACGAAGGAGTGGCTTCGTAAGAAGCATTTCAAGGTCCTGGAGTGGCCTAGCCAGTCACCAGATCTCAACCCCATAGAAAATCTTTGGAGGGAGTTGAAAGTCCGTGTTGCCCAGCGACAGCCCAAAAACATCATTGCTCTAGAGGAGATCTGCTTGGAGGTATGGGACAAAATACCAGCAACAGTGTGTGAAAACCTTGTGAAGACTTACAGAAAACGTTTGACCTCTGTCATTGCCAACAAAGGGTATATAACAAAGTAATTAGATTAATTTTTTTTATTGACCAAATACTTATTTTCCACCATAATTTACCAATAAATTCATAAAAAATCCTACAATGTGATTTTCTGGATTTCTTTCCTCGTTTTCTTCTCTCATAGTTGAATTGTGCCTATGATGAAAATTACAGGCCTCTCTTATCTTTTTAAGTAGGAGAACCTGCACAATTGGTGGCTGACTAAATACTTTTTTTGCCCCACTGTATATAGAAACATTAGGCCATTTCAAGTACAACTAGAATTATACCTACTACATTCCTGGAATGTCTGTCTGCAACATTCAAGAAAGTGATGCTACCAATCCAACCACCCCCAAATCAAGAAAAATATCATAAATTTGCCTTTTAGCATGCTAGCCCAGTCTTAACCCTAGCTACTTGTTTTTCATGTGTGGTTGTTGAACTACTGCAATATGATCAAGCTATTTGCGGATCATTAGAAAACATCCATAGAGCAATGTTAAACTGACTTTAGAACACTCATTATTTTCACTAAATCTATCTAGTCAAGTGATTTACATGTGTTACTAGCTGGATAACTAAACAAAACCTATTCACCCTCCGGGGTTCCCCTGACTCAGAAACTATAACCTTCTCTTGCTCCAGCGGTTAGAGAATTACATACGTTTTCGTGACAATTGTCTTTTTCTCTGAAATATATATTTTTTTAAATTGCAGTATAGAATGTCTTTTGTTGGAAGACCACAAGAGTCAGACAGACATTACCACAAAAATAAAAGAACCATTGGATAACAGAAAGATGTAAAGATAGCACGCTGTCTTGCCAGCGAGACTGACACCTATTATAGAATTAGCTGGAATGTGAAGCTAACTCAAACTAGCTAATTAAATATAAATGATTAATAAACATTGCCATTCTGGTGGGTTGTGTTGAAATTGAAATAGAACAGAGCCCTGAAACAAAACAAAAATATAGACTCAAAGAATATTTATGTCATCTCATAGGAAAAGAGATCAAGAAATCTAAAGATTTACCCCCTCAAAGCCAAAATGTATGTGACTAAGATGATGACATATGGATGCAAATTGTTGTACAACATTATAAGTAAGCTTTGGTCACCGTCTTTCAAGGTCGAAAAAGTTCACTTCTACTGGAGTGGGCTTTAAAAAGCTCTTTGTGTGGCAATTTCACAGCTTGTCAATGTTCATGACCTGAGGCTGAGCCTGAACTGTTAAGGGCATCACTAGACCACAACACATCCTGTGCTACCCAAACAGCCTGGAAGGTTCCCTTAGAACCCATGCTGTTTGTATAAGGAAGAAATATGTCTCTCTTTCAAGTCTGTGATGCACATTACAGCCCAGTTTATCTTCGATGCTCCCACACAGGGTCTATTTTTTAAATATGAATTTCAGTATTGTTATTATAGCATGTACATGTAGAATAATTACTTAATATCACTATCACAAGCTCCTCCCAGAACCCCACACTGTCATAAGTGCATTTTTCAAAAGGTGTGCATTGTTAAAATCTTTTACCTCAGTTCAGTTGTTTTATCTTCCTAATCTGTTTTTGTTAAATTACATGTTTTTGTAACAAATTGCTAAGCATTTCTGCTGAAGCATGGCAGAGATTAAAAGAAGAGATTCTAGCAATGTGTTTTCTCCCTGTGCTTGACTGAGCTTATCTGAGAGTGGTTTGGGTAGACTCCAAATCTATTCCTACAAATGAATACTCTGTAGTGCCACTGTTTGTGAGTATGTCTTATCTGCTTTTCGTGGCAATGATAAACTACCCAAATGTTCCGTAAACTAGTTAAAATATGTTACTCTAAATATGTTAAAAGAATCATCTGTCTTTATTACAAGACATGTACTTCTTGACTCAGTGTTGGTCAGTAGGCTTTGGGATATTCCTCAGTTATCAGTGACAACTCTACTGAGTTAACGTGATAGTGAACAACATAAAGTAACCATTGGATCATGCATTGGATGTTTTCTTTTAGGAAATGTTTTCACTTGCCTTGTATGGTCCAGCAGTGGTGCTCTTTTACTGTTAGATTATGGTCTTCAATTTGGCCCTTTCAACAGAACGTATTGGCTTTGTCTACACTTTCTGTGTCCATAAAGCATAAAATCACTGAAAATATTTCTTTAAAAAAAGGTTTTCCATGATTGAGTTAGAGTGAAATACTGATGGACAGGCATCACGTGACGTGGGGTTCCCCTGAGGATTCCCTTTACTGTAGGCCGCGCCCCCTGAGCGCGGCGCTGTCCAGTACCGGGTGCTGTTGTTGTCAGAAACACTGAGCGGAGGCGCGCACTCGAGCTGCGAGAGGCTATATCGGGAGGCCGCGCAGACTACTGCTGGTGTAGAGAGAGAAAGAAGACTGAGCTGAAGTTCTGCAGCGGGAGCTTGAGCAATGAGTCAAACCGCGACTACGAATAGCTCTTGATTTCTTTCATTGTTTTAGAATCATCTTTCTTTTCAGTTCAGCTGAAGTAGACTAAAAGGTAGATTTTTGTTAATGATTGAGAGTCTTAGATTTATTTCATAACCACTCACTGTGGCACAACTGACGACAGCCATGATTTGGACTATTTTAATATGCTATTTCGTGACATCTGTACTTGGGAATAAAACAGAGGAAAGAATACCATTCTTTCATGGACATGTATTCGAGAACTCCGCGCCGGGATCCAAAGTAAACGGTCTCAGCATCCCTGTGAAGCGGGTAGACGCGCAGAGATGGTGCTCCAACTCCGGCATGCATCTGAAACTCTTGGGAGAAGGAAGTGAAGATTTCCGTGTCTTTACCCATCACAAACGCGGACATATACTTCTGAAAACCTCGGGTACCCTGGATAGAGAGGAGCGCTCCGAATACCTGCTCAGCCTGGGTCTGTGCTGTCAAAGCTGTGCGACTAATGGCCTTGTGGTCGCTGAAGTTGCATCCGTGAAAGTGGACGTTTTAGACACTAATGACCACGAACCAAAATTCCCTAATGCTGATATCAAAATTAGTTTAGACGACGCTACTGCTCTGCGGTCTGTAGTTTATAAGGTGACAGCGGAGGATACTGACAGTGGAAAAAACGCTGAACTAATTTACTTCGCTCTTCCCAAAAATGGCAGTTTCTACGTTGTTCCTAAAACAGGAGATATTCTGCTGGTCGACTCTATATTGGGTCTTTCCTCCCCGATAAAGTTTAACGTTTTTGCGAGGGACCACGGTTGGCCATCACGGACCAGTCAAAGTATTGAAATTGAGATAAATCCTCGGCAATGGCCAGCGGTTCCACCGCTGTCCCAGGGTGAACAGAATTCTGTACAACCTCGGAAGTCGAGGTCCCTGTTAGAGTCCGATGAGCCGGTTGTAATAAATGTATCGGAGGATGCCAGTATTGGTTCGGTTGTGATTAACTTGAACCCGGTGAGGTTTCAGTCCGCCAGCTTTGAGCTGATTGAGCCCAGCGTGGAGAGCTCACCAGTCAATGTGAATCGGGACAGCGGAGATATAGTTATTACCCGGCGCCTTGACCGGGAGACGGATCCCCTCGTTGAGATTACTGTGAAAGTTCAAGACAAAAGAGGTAAGATTGTCTTTGCAATGTAATAGTTTGCTTGGTGTTTCCCTATTTAACCTGCAATGCGTTCGCCAATATATGTTTTTGTACTTTAATTGTTCTACTCAACTTTCGGGGCCTACATGGTGAATTGTTTTGGAGAATAAAGCTCATAGGATACCATCTCATTTGCTCTCCTAAGTTATCTGTAAATATATCATGCTCTATTATAATGAATTGGTTTCCCTGAAAGGTTTTTATAAGAAACATCACCTTTGCCCTCATGAAACGCTAAAACCTTGCAATGCGTAAATTACGCACAGAAAGACGCGTACGTGTTGTAAATAAATACCTTGAGTGAAATGTATAGCGCATAAATTAAGGCTTCTGATATTACGTAGAATATCTCTTTACAGTATGTCACGATTTCTTGTGTGCATATGTTTGCTGCCATTAGTGCAGATGTTGTCAATTGACAGGACGCGCGCATATGCTACTATAATAACTGTAGGTTAATTATCACCTGCGGTAACGATCTGTTCTGGTGCTTTTTGAGAATCAGCTATAGTTAAAATGACGTTGCGGCGAGTGCAATTTTTTACTGTACATTAACTGCTCCAAATTGTAATAGCGAGCCCCGCCTATGGAAAACCTGTCAGTTCATAGAGTTATGAGTGCTGAAGATATGGCCTTCGCTTTAATATTTTGTTACATTCATAGTCTCAGACAGGAATTATAAAATAGGTAAAATTTGAAGTGATAGGTGATGTGCGGATCTTTTGGCATTATTTGGGAACCAGTTCGATTATTGGAAGTTGTGTTGTGTTAGTATTTCAATATGAGTGAATAGTTTTTTGAAATTTATTCATTTGCCAGTTTCACAATAGCTTAAAGGTAAGGCAGCAAGATAACATCTTCACTGGTAATTGCTTGTTTTTCCATGTAAGCTGCACACTGACTAGAGCGTTGCTCCAGTAAAAAACGCAATATTTTACACAGCTGTTCTGAAGTGATGAGGGGATTACATTATCTGCGTTTATGCAGACGATCATGCAATCAGAGTTGCATGGAACAATGCAGGGACGTTGGTGTCAGTGAGTCAAAAGCATGCTCTGTGTGTTGTTGAAGGATCTGGGATCCCTTCAAATAAGAAATAATGAAAATGTAACATTTCTAATAAGAATTAATAAACAAATGCATTCAAACTTAATGTATGTGGTAGTACACAAATATAAAATATTAAAGCAGGTACTGCCAGGAACACTACTTTTACCACTAGAGGCCTAAATGGTTAAACAACATACATTTCTTCATTGTTTCCCCTGTAAATTGAGTGAAATCAGTTCTCAATTACAGCAACAACTTGGGGAATAGTTGAGAAGATGAGAGTGTCTGAGTCAATTGAAATCTGAGGATTAGGGAGTCATATTGGTATGGGGGCCAGATTGGAAATTTGGCAACAACATTGGGGTTAGCACCCCTCTTACAATAAGTGATCTTTAGTAACCTCAGAGTCAGGAGACCTGTTTAAGGTCCCATCTGTATGACAGCGCCATACTAAGAGCAATGACCCCATCACTGTCCTGGAACATTGGGACTTGATATTTAGATTCAACCAGAGGTAGTGCCCCCTGCTAGCCCTACCACGTCACTTCCAACAGCATTTGGTCTTCTATCCAGAGGCAAACCAGCAGTTGGAGGCAGGGTTCTATGCTTCTACTGCAGTGCATCTTAAAATAGCATATGTATAATTTAAGTAAAAAAAGCTCCAGGTGAAAACAGATGTTTTAACAACTTAGCTATAGTTAAAGACAAACATTCTGGTCTTGTAAAGTTATACATTTGGCATTTGTTCCCCACAGATTGGAAGGGGGACTGTGAAACGGAAGCGCTTTGTTCATTTGTTCGTTCATAGGTGTCACAGGCTATATCTCTGGCCGTACAATGCATTTGTTAACTGAAATTTGTTGAATAATGTGTATTACTGTTGGGAAGCGGCATTTTCAAGATAACGTTGATTGGCACATGCAGAGAGCTAAAAAAGTATTTACACGCCTGCTTGCATAGTTGTATACATAAAATTACAGTTGTGAGTTTGAGGCTAATCTTTATGTTCTTATGAACATGCGCATACTGATTCTGAACAACACGAGTTGACTTGTCAACATCGCTGTATAACTCAAGAAGATGTAAATGAATGTCCTTCGGAATCTAAATGACATTAAATGATAACTAGATTGCTATGGAGAATTATAATTATGTTCAAATGCAGAATATACGTTGTATTAACTAGCGTCGTCTAAACTAATATATCTGTAATATACCATGCTATTTATATCGATTCTACAATGTAGCAAATTGTGACGACATTTGGGCGAATGATGTCTTACTGATAGTGATTCTCATGTTAAAAGTTATTTTGATTGACACCAACCAAAATGTACCCTTAAAGCGTGTAATGGCGTGTCTGTATGTGGAAAATGTGCACGTTACACCACCCTGCTGCGAGGTGCAGTGTCTTTGTATTCGAAGTTTGAGAGTTGAAGTCATGTGTTGGTGCATTGAGATTTGTCTATGCTTTCTGTTTTGATCTAAATTTGCCTACTCAGTCAAAACAACAATGTAGTTTCCTTCTAAACAACTGTATAACTCAAGAAGATCCAAAAGAATATCCCAATTATTCTGATTGAGATTACTTCACTGGCAGGCTACTATGGAGAATGATCATTTAAACCCGAATACAGCGATGTTGTTTTTTATACTATACTATACTATTGCAGTGATGTTGTTATATTGTGCTCTTAAGCTATTACATTTGGTTCTGTAATGTAGCACATTGTGACAAAACCTGGGTATATGAAGTGTCTTACTGTTGAGCATTTTCTTAATTACATTGATTATAGGCTACATAGTAAATCCATTAATATGCATGCTTGCATGTTTGTATATGACAAGTTCACTTGCAGTGCCAAGCTGCTGTGTAGCCTAATGGTTTGCACAATTCTGTATAACTCAGGATGCCCTGAATACATGATACTGATTGGGTTCAATGTTTTGGCTAGTACCATGGGTAAAACAGCAAAAGTCCGGGTGGCCATTTTACTGATGCCTTGTTCTATCAATTTGTTCCCATATTGTTCAATTAGTTATCCCGGCGCATTGATTGAGAACAAATTCTTATTTACAGCAAAGGCCTGGCTGGAATGTTATGAATGGAGGGAGAGAGAGAAATTATGGTTAATTTGCTCACTCAAGGGTAGAACAACAGAGCTTTCAGTTAGGTGGTTGCGGAATTTGAACCAGGGACCTTTTCGGAACTATTCAAATGACCTAATCACTAGAACACTTTGCCGCCCCCCGTAATTGTTCAACCCAAATTCATCATAGGATATGGTTTGTTCCCTTCTAGGCTGGCACCTCTTCAACGCTTACTTTAAAATCAGGTGACAGCTCGCAAAATTGGCCGTGCCAGTTAGAGAGTTATACTGGCAAGCAAGTTACTAGCTCAGTCAGTGGCAAGATTTTCTACAGGAAAACATATGCTAAAATTAGCAATACACTAATACTCAAATTCATTGAATGTCCTTAGAGGCCACGGCAAAGGATGCTGTGTAGATACAGAGAAGACTGGCAGGCCCTCTGCTATGAGGGAGTGGGTTAATTCTTTATATATCTATAGGGACAAAACAGACACTTGATGTGGTTTATCTCTCAGTTTAAAACATGCCACTGGTTCAAGGAACCGCTTGCGACCCCCCCTCACACAAAATCGGCTACAATGTTTCCAGTTCATGAACTTTATTGATACTTTATTGATAGATTACACGCGTCCCTCCCTAGAGCCTTTCAGCCATCTATACCAGTGCTATAGACAGGCAGCAGTACCTGACAGCAATGTTGGTTAGACCACAGCAAATTATACAATAAGTGAAACAAATGAATGTAATTGGAGGATAGCTTTGTTAGCACTTCAGACGTGTGTGTCTTCCATACTGCCATTCACAGATTTTACATCAATGTATAGAATCACCTTGATGTTTCTGAATGTGGAGTAAACCACTTTAACAATGAATGGAACAAAATCCCAATAATTTGTTGTTTCATTACTTCCCTTCCTGAGTCCTGTAAGGATTCAGTTAGTCCTAAAATGGTTGCTCCGTTCATATATTAGTGGTGTTTTTTCCTGATGAAATACTCAACTGGATTTAAAAAGTTCCAACAGACACCAGTGTTTAATTTGAACAAGTCTGTTCAGTGAGCTCGGAAAACTGGAATGCCACGCGGTGGGAATGTCGTGGAGTCTAATCCTTTTTGAGTGGAGATCCTGCTCGACCTTGCTCCATCTGCTCGCATTATCCATGTAATCCCATCTCATTCACTTTCTCATTTCGGGGATTTAGAGTGGCAGTACAGTTTGCTGGAGAGCCCCTGCGTTTCTTCGAGGGAGTATAGAGGCCTAAAGCTGCACGTGTTTGTGCAGGACACAGTGCACATACTTTCTCATCACCGTCTGTCTCTTTGCTTGCCCTGTGGCCAGGTGTCCAGCACCTTGTGTAAATGTTGCATGTCTGGCCAAGAGTGCGTGTGTGTGTGGGTGTGTGTAAAATGAGCAGTTTTCTCTGAACCCATATTCACAGTAATGAGGTAAAACAGCTGGTTTTACTTTCCTTGTTCATATCGGTGACCAGCTGCCTATTGGGAACAGTATATGCACATGAACATGCACGTATCCACACACACACACACACACACACACACACACACACACACACACACACACACACACTTCTGAAAGTCCAATTTGTGTTTATCCTTGTTAATAATTTGCAATCTCAACCACATTGTGGTATTTCCCAACTGGCAATAGCCTACAGTGTGCAGCCGGACGCAGACAGATGGGAGATGAAAATCTATTCTCTTTATTTTTATCAGGATCACACAGCGCCGCTCCCATTGATCTATTTTGAAAAAGCATATTGTGGCGCACATTATGTGCCGCCGCACTTGGTCGACGACGCATAGCTCTCTGCCCGGCCGTCCGCTGAGCTGGGCTGTGGTTTTTAATGCCGTAGTATCATGCTAATTAATGCACTGCACTCAATCCTGGGTCTGTCCCTTCCGCTCCTAAAGTACCACTAGTGTTCCGTTAATTCACAGGCTGATAGGAATCTCTCTTCAGTTTGCTGTAATAGTTTGTGTCGCTTTCCAATACCAAGGGGAGTTAGACCTGATTCTCCTCAATAGCTGTCCTGTGGTGAGAGAGACATTAGATTTCCTACGGGCCGTCACACTTGTCTGTTATCAATCCCGGTTAGGGTCGAGAGGCTCCCTATTTTCCAGTGGCTCGACTGGGGTGAAATAGCCTTCTCAGGTGACTTGGTCTCTCTACTCTTTATTAGCTTGCCTGAGGAGAAGTCACTCTGGGCTCTTTCCATTACCTTGTGGTGGAGCAGAGCTCCACTCGAATCATCTATATGGTTATCCCTCTTATCTGTCCGTCTGTCTGCCTGTCTGTGCCACCAGAGAAGTCCCAAAAACACACAGCCTGGGCTCGCTGTTTCTTCCCTCCCCGGCACCCGCCTTCCCCTGGTTTCTGATCTCCATGCTCTGAGACAAGTCTCCCTTCCTAATTGCGGTGTGGGTTCTGTGTATTATGGGAGGCCTCTTTAGCTGTGTCTTGGTCGAGGCTACGGGCTCATGTTTGATATGTCTGGTCTGCATGATATTGCTGCAGCGGGATCAATTAATGTATGTCTGGAGGACGGATCAAACAGACGTGTGGCGTCAGACCTCCCCGTCATAGAGCTCTCTGCCCTGCAGCACCTTCCACTGTCTCTGTATTCCATCAGGGTCATCTCTCTCTCTCTCTCTCTCTTCCTCTCTCTCTTTAAGCCTTTCACACTCTCTGTCTTGGTTGCTTTCTCCTCTCTCACTCTCTCTCGCTCTTCCTCTCTCTATATCTAAGCCTTTCACTCTCTCTGTCTTGGTTGCTTTCTCCTCTCTCAGTCTCTGTCTTGCTTTGAATATGTCTGTCTTTCTCCCGGCCTAACTTTGATAGCAGATCTCAGTTCAATATCCTATTGGGACCCAGTGTTTCTTCGTGTGAGGATATTACTGTGAATTTATGCACATATTGTGGAAAGTAAACTAGAATTTTTGATGTATTTACTTTACACGAATATCTCTATCTATCAGTCTCCCTCACGCTCCCTCTCACTTTCTCACTCACCCTTTCTCTTGCTCTTTGTCTCTTCTCTCCCAACTCTCTTTCTCACAGCTGTCTAAAACACTTTATCAGACCTCTGTCTGTCATGTCGACCTGAGTGATCCTATTATCCTTTCCGCTTATACAGAACACACTACGACTGTCAAACGCATGTTTATGACGGGGTGCATATTGTCCGTCTCTCAATCAAACTGACAAACCACTGACAGGCCTAGTCTCCGAAATTGCAGGCACATTGAGTTTGATAAGAACCTAGAATGGGTTTGATGCACAGTAGATCTGATTGGGTCCTATCCATTCCCTTCGGTCTCTCTCTCTCACTGTCAGATGCATACAGAGGGATGCAGTGTTCTTGGTTTGAGCAAAAGTTGACAGGTTTTCAGGGATTTGTTTCCTCCGCCCCTGGTGTGACTGTTTATCTGATTGGAAGTCTGGAAATTAAAACAGCATATGGGAGTTTGGTCTCACTGTCAGGGAACCAGAAGATTATGTTGCTGCTCCCCTGACCAGAACACAAGGGTCATTCCGCCAATTCTCTGCCTTTTGCAAAAGTGTAACCTGATAAAAAAGACTGTTGTCACCTTATTTTGATATTGTTACAAAGAGTGTATGTGCAGTTGAATCAGTAAACAACATTGCCAGAGTGTTAAATAAATAAAAAAATCTAATACTTTTAAACACTGCATGAAAAGGCCTGTTTCAGAGTGTGTCCATACAAGGAAAGGTCTTTGTAATGGTGACAGGTAAATGGCCAGTACAGAGAAGTTGCGAAATAAAATGATTTTAACCAGTCATAAGAAGTCAGCTCTTGACATTTCTGGAAACTCCTCAAAATTTCCACATCCAAATTAGTTCTTAACACTCGTCATTTTTCTGGACTCAAGTATGTTGGAGCAAATTACGTTTAAGGTGTTAAATAAATAAAAGAATGGAGATTACATTTTGTTTTCCGATTATGGGAGGACCACAGTTCCAGGACCCTCGTTATTTGCGACTGCGTCACCTAACGAATTGGATTACAATGGACCCGCACAGCTATATTGAATCACGTTTTGTTTTATATAAAACATTGCATATGTCTTGAATTGGACAAGAAAGTTTATGTTAGCTAGCTTGTTGATTGTTAATCAAACTTTGTTTCTTGAAATGAATTTGACAGCAAAGTTTATGTTAGCTAGCTAGGCTGAACTTGGCAGAAAGGCTTAACGTTTAGTATCATAACGTTAGCTAACTAGTGAAGTTAGCTAACTAGCAAACATTATGATACCAAAGGCTTTACTATAATAGTCTTAAAGAAGGTACTACAATCATCTGTTAACATATGATAGCTTGCTGCAAAACAAACTTTTTTGTTTTGTTGTATATTTAATCCATAGTGCGATTTTGGCAATCCCAACTAGGTGTCTTATATAAATTGTTCACCTAATGACTATGAATATTTTTTCAGGCCAGCACATTAATTAAACTTCAAAGATGATAAAAGTATCTAAATCAAATCTGCAGCCTACTGTCTGTCTTCAGTGTATGTGCTTGTTCAATACTCATTGTTTTACTAGTTTACTTAAGTTAAAATATTATTTTCGTTCAGTAATAGCCTTGGAACTAGTTTATGTCTGTGAAATTTTCTTACAATGTTAAATTTGACCAGTTAGGCTCTCTCCTTTTGAAGATGCATATAACCATCCATGAAGGATGATCCTTGCTGGATTTAAAAAGATGCACCACATGCTGCAAGGACTTCCACTGCCCGTTCTGTCACTCAACTGTGTTTCATCCAAAAAGGTTGAGCAAGGTCACAGCCCATTTAGTGGGCTGTTTCAACCATGAAGGTAACGTTTCTTTTAAATTCTGTGAAGTTTCAGTGCGATACAGTAAAAGCAGCCTGAATTTTATCAACAATTCCTTTTGAGCAGTGAATCAAGTCTGTCTCGGATTTGTTTGCTCTGACCAGATTCAGACACATTTAAATAATATACAGGCCTAATGATACTTCTATCATTATGTTTTAGGATGTATGATTCACAGATGTGTGTTAAATTGCTGACCGCAATGACGTTACCACTGAATATTTAAGGGTCAGGAAAAGTCAGATGTCAATAACATGTTTTTTTATATTTGTTTTCTTGCTTCTCTGTTTATTTCTCTGTCTCGCTCATTGAAGGATGAAGGTGGATGGAGTGATGTGGGGGGAATGTCAGTCTGGATGTGGTGTAGGGAGGGGTTATTGTTTTATTGTTATAGTTTGTTTTTGATTAATATTCAAAAAAAATAATGTATATATTATCTTGAATCTGCCCCCAGTCATTCTTGTTTTGCCTCTCCAAAATGAAAAATTTCAGGTTGAGGTCTAGTGACTGCAAAAGCCATAGCAAATACAATAGAATATAACAATATATTTTTCCTGAGTGAACATGGTTTGTGGCGTCAGACATGTATGCGTACAGGTATGTACTGTATTTACAGGTATATATAAGATGATTTGCTCTACAGGCATGTGGTCAATATTGGCAGCCATGTCCATTACAACAAAGTTAATTTCAGCATGCCAGGAAATGTCTATCCTGCTGTGGAGGTTCAACACCAGCCACAGAACAGAAGGAAGCGATGGATCCTCTCCACAGCCCCATTCATCCCACATCGCCCAAAGACACATTTCATTACAATGATGACATGAAATCAAATACAATATACTAGATTAGAGTTTAACTTATTTCCCCAGAGAACTTATATATATAAAAAAAATGAAATACATCCCAGAATACATATGTTGCATATGTACATTGAGCGGGGAGATGACAAAACCCTTTGTGTGCATGTAAGGAATGTAATTATCCACAGGATGAGTAGAGGATCTACACATGTTTAGTAGTTTTATTCCCAACAGATGTGGTTGAATGGTGTTAAAGGCAATAGAGAAATACACAAGCCTGACACGTGCTTTAGATTTTTCCAGATGGGAATGTATATGATGAAGAAATGTAAGGCAGCATCATCTACACTTCTACTCTTTCTATATGCAAACAAGTTGATCTGCCAGTCTCTTGTCGTTGGAAAAGTACCAGATGTTCAAAACTCTTCATCGCTGATTTAAGAGCTACAGGCCAGAAGCCATTGGGAAGTCTGGGTCTGCTCTTTGGAACAAGGCAGATGGTAGTGGTCTTCAACAGAGCTGGACTGTATGTTCCTCCTGTTGAAAAGTTCACAAAAGACAGGGGCCAGTTTGTAACAGGTCTTCATGAGCTTATTACTGATGTTATGAGGACATTATGCTTTTTTGACTTTAACTCTTTAACTCGAAGTTAAGCCCATCAGTAGTCATATTGCAGGCGTTACATTGGTTCTCTGTACTCCCAGACAATGTTGTGCTGCCTCTCCAGGCATCACACATGTCCACATTGAAATGTGTCCACCTTTTCTTTAGACCATTTAGTTTTGTTAATTTGCTTACTTCATTTACCTTGAATCAAATTAGTGAATCTTTTCACCTATGGAATATGTATATTTGGTTCTACTGTAATGTTATTTTAAATTCTTTAATTATCCAAGGTTTATAATTTCAACGTATTTTCAAGTATATTACTTTTCTGTGTGGGTATAAGTGTCAACTCAAATATCATCACATATCCTTTGAAAGCCTACACAACATCATCAAGTGTGTTGTGACCTTCACGAAAAGTGAAGAAATGCGGTCCTGAAACAGCAGACTCCGGCTTGGTTCGGATACTGTTTTCCGGTCTTCCACTTCGCTAGGTGGCGCTGTCGTCACGAATAACGAGGATCCTAGAACTGCGGCCCCCGGTACTGCGGCCCCCGGTACTGCGGCCTCCGGTACTGCGGCCTCAAACTATTGGATCATGGCTCAAAACATGACGGTGACGGTCTAATCACAGACTATATGTTTTGATGGCCAATCAAATTAAGTGAAGTAGGAGGGCGGAGTGATGGAAAACTAAATAACCCTATCTGGCGAAGAAAAACAGGAGCTAGGACGTGATGGTTTTCAATGACCAGTGAAATTAAGAGGATCAGAGTTCACTAAAACCCTGCTTCTTTTTTAAACTCACAAGAATGTTTTACTCCGCAATTGTGTTTTACTGGCAGTTGTAATCAAAGTAAAACAATTCAGTAAAGCTTCATGAATTAATTCCAGCTATTCTACACTACTCACCAAGCCATGGAAATGGCTACTAAAAACGTGACAACAGTTTAATGCAGTCCAAGTAATTTTGTTACTACAAATCAAGGTAAGAGTCGAAAAAGAGCTTGCTTACTGTCTTTACATTAGCTAGCAGTACATTCGGTAACGAGTTGTTTTGTGTTTCAGCTATCTAGCTTGCTGGGTACCGTTGTTATATACAGATGTATATACAGATATGTATTAAACAAGATTAGTCTCAGGTTGTCTGCATTGTGGGCTTTGGGGAGGAATAATTTGTAGGGAATAACACTACAATAAACAATACCTAGTTATATGAATTGGTTAACACCTTGTTTTTGAATGAGTAGAATGTTTTGTTTTATATTTGATTGGAAGTGATGACAAATCTAAAATGGGTGTATATCCATTTTTATTAGGTAAAAAAAAATTGCACACTTAGATTTGCCAACTTGTAATTGATACAAATGTGCTTAGTGTAAATTAATATTCGGACTCTTGCTACTCATTAATAACACTTGACAACGTAAAACACAGACACTCAGTTTTGTTACTAACATTTAGCTGGAACTGTGACAAAATGATTTGTATATCATCACAGTCTGTGGTTGTACGTTTCACAACGGTTACAAGCAGATATACCCATGGGGACTGATTCGCACGGCATTGGGTTTTATGACCAATGAACTGAGGGCACGGTGAGTCCGTTTTTATGTTTTAACCAATCTAAGTAGATTCTGGAAAATAAATGTTTTAAGTCATACTGATATATTGCAGAGGAGGAAAAACAGGTTTTAGCAAGCAAGCAAGCAAGCAAGTTTATTTATATAGCACAATTCATACATAGAAGCAATTCAATGTGCTTTACAGTGAAAATAGAAATAATGCAATAAATCAAAAACAATTAATTAAGAAGAGAAATATAAAAACAGCATAAAAAATACAACAGGATAATAGAAATGAGATAAAATATAAAACACAAAGCTAGAAGA
>JACXGJ010005627.1:0-38208 GCA_016801105.1 Esox niger | reverse complement strand
AAGTTGGTGACGGTAGGGGTATTCCTCCTCGGAGTCGCTATCCGGCCATCCGAGGAGTTCCCCTACCGTCCAACTCTGAGCGCGGGGAGCTGGCTGCGGTCCTACGCCAGCTCCCCCGCTTAGCACCCCCCAAAAAATTTCTTGGGGCTGCCTTTCAGCCGTTCTGCTTGCTTTGTCCTTTAGGTGGTTTATTCTGTCACAGTGCTGGTGTGTGGACAGAAAAGCAGAGGCAGAACGGCTGTTCTGGAAATAATCCATGTTTTAATACAGGAACAAAAGAAACAAACATACAAACTGAAAACAGACACTAGGACTGGGTAGTAGAGCCTACGGCTAACAAACCAAAATAAACCACAACTACGTGCACAAACCTTCAACATAAGTAGGTTCCCCAATTGGAGGCAATAACGAACACCTGCCTCCAATTGGGGAAACCAAAGCACATAGAGGTGGCTAGAGCCACCTATTTAGGCCATGTCCTGGCTATGGCCCCAGCCAGCGCAAAGATGGCTAGGGGCATAGCCAGGACATGACAGATGCTTTTTAAACAAGCTGAAATGTTCTGTTACCTTGATGCAAAGTGCGATTATTGGCGAGCAGAAAACGTTACGTTAATTAGCCCGGTTAGAAAGCAGTAGGGCCTGAAGGATCCAAGTTATTAAAATGTAGAGGGACACGGCGATACGAGGCTAAAAACTGCACCGCTTGCCGTTCTTGACAGTAAAACTAAATATCATGAAATCTTCCCCAAATTATGAATTCAGCCATGCGTAGACCTGATAATAAATATACCATAAATGTAGATAACGTTGCATGCTTATGTTTACAGTGAGATTAAATACATAAAACTGGGCAATAAATTATCCTTAACATGGTAATAGGGCTTCAAGCAGCAATGCATGCTTTAACAATATTACCAAAAATCTATAAAAACTAACAATAAACACAAGCAGCCATGATATTATTACCATTAATTACACTGGTCATGTTAGTGTAAGGGGCAGAATAACTCAACGTAACTGTTAATCTAATGATAACGATTTCCCCGTCAATGAGAAAATGACCGCAGCCTGAGCTATAAGCATTCTTCCTGTCTCCGACATCTCTCCTGTCTCTGCAGTCCTATTAATTTCAAGAAGCTAAAGCTAAAAGGCCAACAGTGCTGGGGGGGTTGTAGTCTAGAGTACACACACAGTGAGAGCCTCTGGTGCAACCCTAGCTAGCTGTCTATTTACAATATTCACCGGCTGACCGGTAAATATTTTTAAAGAGCATTGCCACACTCACACAGAGCCAAGCCACCCCTGCTTTCTGGTAAAGCTATTAGAGGGCACAAATGATATGCTTTTGAGCGTGATTATTCTCAGCGGGGGGGGGGGGGTTGGGTTGGGAGGGTATTAAAAAAAAGAGGTAAAAAATGAAAGTGATCTGTTACCACTGACCTAAGCTGTTATTGGCATAATTGCATTTCCGACATGTTGTGGGGAGGGACACTATCTGAACACTTCAAATCAAGCTACACAGCAGTAGCTGTAACACCTTCCTTCTTTTGAATAATCAGAGTCCTGTGGACAGAGCTGATGCTGATGTCAAGCCAGATAGTGTGGATGACGTGACATTGAAATTCTACCCAATACCAGGAAACTGTATCGTTGACAAAAACCAGGGTTACCCTGCCTGGAAGCAGATTATTGGCTGCAAGAAGATTTCAGTCCTGCTATTCTTGCCAGTGGGATCCATAAGTTTGACAGCTACCAAAATGAGAAAAAATATCACTTGAACAACCTTTTCCTCTGACCAATATTATTAGTGTAACACAATATAATTCATATTTTTTGCATAAAATATAGCTCAGTATTTGCAGTATTTACATTAATTAATCAACCCATTGATATTTTTTTTATTTTTTGTGAACAGTAAACAAACCTTCTGATCTGCATGCATTTACATTACATTCAAACATGTCACTCATGAATACAATTAATATTTTACAGCCCCATGTAGGAATCGAACCCACAACGCTAGTAAGCTCTAGCAACTGCCCCTGTCAATCCCATTTATATGTCTACTAAGTAGACATCCACTCATATCTCTGCCCTGCAACAACACTCATATCTGCACTGCACATTCATATTTAGAGGCAAAATTCTCATAGAACCCTGCTCCCTCAGATAAAAATCTATACTAAAATATTTAACAATTATTCAGATACTAAAATCAGTAATAGACTGTTTTTGCCAGACCGCGTAAGCGAGTGAATGTCACTGAATAAATCAGTGGTTGATATTTTTGGTAGAAGTAAACTTAATAAGAAATGTTAGTCAGTTTAACACAATGCTTAATGGGGTCTAGCGAAATATTCATACTTAGCGTGATGTTAATGCGTGACAAAATAATCTAACGTTGAGACCCTGTTCTGACACGGAGTGGATGTATAGCTTCATGGCGTAGTGGTTAAAGACACAGCATCTCATGTGGAAGACCTACATTCGAATCCAGTGCAGGCAACAACATTCATCCCTTCTAATCACAAGCCGGCTGAAGTAGGACTGCCAATTTTAAGCCTGCATTCTATAACTACACCATAACCATTACAACATAGTCATCTGCGTAGGGTGATCCAGCATTTCAAGCTTCTCCCTCCAGTGCTCCTGTACTGCTGCAGCATGGATTCCAGTTTTGCCCACTGCTTTTTCCTAAATGTTTTCCTCTATCTTTCACCACTGTCTCTACCAAAACAAAGCATGTTACTGTAATATTCTAATAATTCTACAGTACAGAAAACTTAACAACCCCAAGATGTACTATTACTGTATGGCTGCAAAAATATTTTTTTTATTGGATCCGGATATTCAAATCAGTAGGGCTGCCCAATTTACGGTAAATCACCTGCACAAACACACACACACACACACACACTTCCCCGGCTATACGTTGTGTTCTGCAACTGAAGGCAGTTGAAGGAGCCCTGCCCAGGTTATATCCACCTCGATAATTGCCTCAAAACCTAACCATTCCAAAACGATGCGCACAAGTATGACAACAGTGGAGACACACGAAGCGTAGCCTATGATGGGAAGGAGGGGTACATTGATGTGTGGGGGGATCCGAACGACACAAACGTCGGCCATCTAATTGCTGAATGTTGCGAAGACTAGGATGAGAGATGTGGTGAGGTTTCCCCTCTCTCTGTCATTTTGATTAATGGGAACGGAGGTGTCTGTGAGTACAGCAAGTTTTTCTCTAGTAAGCAGTGAGCCATCACTCACCTCCAGGTTTCCTGAGTCAAGGTGTCCATAAACATGCACATTAAAATCTTTTTTTTCCTGCAGGTGCTACCCTTTCCTTGAGAGGAGAAAGGAGAGTCAAATTGACATTTATTATAAGGATGTTATAGACCAATCCCTCAGGACAGGACTGTTTGGTCTGTCACCACTTCTAAAGCCAGTGGTGGAGCGCAAATGCCCCACAGTGACCGGTACCACAGGAGAAAGACCCAACGTGGACATTGAAAGACAGCTGTTACTCCCAAAATCCACTGGATGTGTGGATGAATGTCTCTGGTTAAAACAGTGAAACTGTGTATTTGAAATGTCGTTTTCGTTGAAAAGATGTTTGACATTTTCTGTATATTTCCAATGGGTGCTATGAATAGTTTAAAGAAAAGAAATAAAACATGAAAATAACACATGCCTCATGACAGTTTGTAGTGACAGCTAGCTAGTTAGATTCTCATCAGGACACACAAACACAGGTTTTGCCCAAAACACATTTTACGATAGATCTTTATCAAAACACCCCCATTCTTGCTACTCTTTGACTCTATACTCTGCCAGGAGAAGTTAGCTAGCTCGCCTGCATTATTTGATGCTCAGGCTCAACTCATAAACAACATATGCTCCTAACAATCACGGTTACCCTGGAGGCAGCTTTAACCTTGAGGCTTCAGGACCAGATGTTGGCAAAAATAACCAGGAAAAAAAAGAAAATAGCTTTGGAAGCATGATTCACTGACTTATGGATTGTTCTTGAATAACTGACATTTAGGGATTGGAGAAAATGTACTTCCTTTTTCTGGATTGTTTTTATTTAAAGTTACTCATTAATGTTGTCTTAAGTAAGTGTTAATTATATCATTTTTCTGTAATTTTCATGTGTTTTTACTGTACTCTTCGTCTGCTATATGTATTTGCATTTAAGTGTTACTCAGTCGTCCCTGCAAGAAGACCTGTCTTTGGTTCCAGGTAGAACCATTCTCTGGGATTCATTTTTAAGTCATTTTGTGCTTTATTCTAGAGGAAGCAAGATTCCAACCCACAATGCAGCAGTACATGTCACGAAGGAATCAGCTTAAACTCCTGCCCCATGACCTTGTAGAAATATTTAGCTGAATACACATATAAGAATGTATAACAGTCAATCTGCAGTTCAAGCCAGTGCAACGCAACCCCCACCACTAGTTTCGGGAAAACACTGAGGAACCGGCATGATAAATCTTTTTTTAGTTATTGTTTTGGTTTCATGTTTTATTGGATGAGGAAACACTGTAGGAAAGACAGAGTGTGCCGAAATAGCTGTGGGCCGGATTCAAACACATGCTACAGTGATAATACGAGCCCCTGAGGCAGTGGCTTAAGCTGCTAGACCACCCTTGGCCACAGGGCTGAATTCATCTTACCATTTTAAAATGTATAAACAGAAATAGGGATGCAAGGACCGTCTATATATGATATTAACATTCTAGCACACTTTATTTTGTTTATATAAACCCCATCTAAACTATTTTATTTGACTATAGTCACTGCACTTTTACTTCAGTTTCAAGTCTGCAACGTATTTGTTGTTAGTGTGATGAGTTTAAACAACAGAACGAAGTCCAGGAGGCATTTCTAATACACAGAATATAATTAATATAAAGTCCAATAAGTGATGCTTTCTTGCAGTATGTTCATTCAGGTGCACAGCGAATGGTACAATGAATGCTCTGGAGGAAACCTCTCATTACAGGCAGAATCCCAAAAAGGTGATATTTTGCATAAGCTCTCTATCTTGCATTTGCATATATTACTCTAACTTGTTTTAGATAACTTTTCACTGAACCCTTAAAGAAATGGTAAAAAGTATATACAGTGCCTTTGGAAAGTATTCAGACACCTGGGTCATTTCTACTATGCGTTGCCATTTCTGCAGGAAAACATCAAGATAGTGAAAATGTAAATGTAAATAATTTTAATTTTGGGCAGACATGCCCCAGGTGTTACTCATGAGATTCTATGACAAATAAATGGCATAAAATAATAAATATTAAAAGTAATTTGACAAGTCCTAGTTAATATCAATAGAGACCTGATGTGTGCTTTAACGCTCTACGGCAAACAGCTGCCCTCAGGCAACACACAAAGTTTACAACTCCCACACCCTCATCAAATAAAAAAACTACCAATCACAAGGCATGTAAACATGTTCAAATAAAATCCAATGATATATGTGTGTCCATCACGCATAATTTAGTCCTTTAAGGAATAGCAAACTTGTGAGGACATGGTGTGATCAACAGGTAAGATCAACTGAATATTTAGCATGTATAAATAAATATATGTAAATGAAAAATGCATCTATGTGTATGAATGTCTAAAGAAGCATATTCAATGAGTTTTGGCAAAATTTCGTTTTTTATACATTCAAAAAAAATATTATTCTTTATGTTGCCTCAGGGCAACGTTATGCAGCAAAGGCTACTTTTCAGGGCAAAGCACAGGCATTCCATTATTCTATTGAGGAAGTCAGGATCCTGGTCAGCCTGTTAGGGACATTCCTTCATTTTCTCACATCTACTTTCATGGATTCAGAGCTGCTTTTATTGTGGTTGTTTTTGTATGAAATGCTGAGAACTGTACATGAATATGAAGAGGAGCATGAAGCTATATGACTTCATACCTCTCTGCACAGGGCCTGTGTAGAGGAAGACAGGCCATCCAAATGCTGGGATTTCTCAAAACTACACGGAGAAGAATAAAAGGCATGGACTCACTGCCTCAGGCCTGATCTCCGATTTTAGATTTGACTGGATTCAACTTTTTTATCATTGAACAAATACAAGTAAAGTATAATGAAATGTTGTTTGTATACAAACAGAAGTGCAAATAGAAAAAGGCACAACATTTCCAAATATTTACCAGTATTAAATATATGTATAGTACAGGTGGAATGTATAGAAGTGCAAGAAGGCAAATGCAGCACAGATGGCAATACTAAATGTGCAATTAAGGCAAATAGAGGAGGGCAGAAACATTTACAAATATTATATATAGTATATGTTACTACTGGGAAAAATAGTTATGTAAAAATGACAATTCTAAAAGGCATTCTAAACATGCAATTGAGGCAAATGTGCAAATGTCCAACTGGACTGCACATCACACTGGCCAGTCATGAGTGACAACAAAGGAAGGTGCCGAGTTCCTGGATGCAAAGCCACACCAAAGGATTTGTGCAAGAAATGTAATGCACATCTTTGTTTCCCCAGCCAAAGCAACTGCTCTTTATAATTTCCCCAACGAGATTGCATGCTGAAGTACTGTAGACGCTGCTGATTACACTGAGTACTTGGTTCACATTGTTGTGTGATCTTTATTGTTATGTTATAGGTTATTTATGTGTCATATTGCAGCCATTTTGAATACATTTTCAATAAATTAATTTTCTTCCTGTTTTTGTATCCTTGTGGCACAGTGTTACCCTGAGGCAAAATATATTTGGGGGGAATGGGGGGTTTATACATAATAAGTGATTCTAGATAACCCAGGAAGATAACAGGAAGAACTTTCCTAATCTAAAACCTAAATGTGTGCAGTAGAGGGTGCTTTAAGTGCTCCCTTAATTTTTTTGAGCAGTGTATATGCCCATTTTAAATTTGAAGCAACATGTTCAAAAAAAGTTCTGGACAGACATGTTTACCACTGTGTTGCATCACCTCTTTTAACAATAGTCTGTAAGCACTTGGTAACTGCGGAGACCAATTGCAGTAGGTTTGAAAGCAAAATGTATTCCCCTTTCTTGCTTTATTTAGGATTTCAGCTGCTCAACAATTCGGGCTTTTTCATATTTTTCGTTTCATAACACCAAATGTTTTCAATAGGTGACAGTCTGGACTGCAGGCAAGTCAGTTTAGCACCCAGACTCTTTTACTATGGAGCCATGGTGTTTTAATGCGGACACTGACAATTTTCATAAATTTGGCTCTATACGCTACAACAATGAATTTGAAATGAAACAACTGAAATGCAATTGAATTGCAGAAGTTCAGCTTTTTAGATATGTTTTTAAAAAAAAATGGGGATAATTGAGATAGTTGGTTAGCAAATTCTAATCTGGCCTTTCTATTCTTAAGGCTTATGAGTGGTTTGCACCTTGTGGTGAACCCTCAGTATTTTCTCATGTAAAATCTTCTCTTTATGGTCAACTTGGATACTGATATGCCTACCTCCTGCAGTGTTTTTCACTTGGCTGGATGTTGTGCTGGGGTTTTCTTTTACCATGGAAAATATCCTAGGACCATACACCACTGTTGTTTCCATGGATGCCTAAACATTTTTGTGTTGAAGAGCTCACCAGTGCGTTACTTTTTTTCTCAGAATGTACCAAACTGTTCATTTGGCCACTCCTAGCATGCTCCAGCTATCTCTCTGAACGACTTTTGTTTGTTTTTTAGCCTAAGGATGGCCTGTTTCACTTGCATCGATAGCATGGACTCCTTTGGGCATGTTGTGATCTCACAGCAACAGCTTCCAAATGTAAATGCCACACCTGGAACCAACTCCAGACCTTTTACCTGCTTAATTGATGAAGAAAAAATGAAAGAATAGCCCACACATGTCCATGAAACAGCTTTTAAGTAATTACTTACTTCCTTGAAAAAGAAGGGGCTACATATTAAAGAAATGTATTTCTTAAACCCTTCCTCCAATTTGGATGTGAATACCCTCAAATGAAAGCTGAGTGACTGCATGTTAAACCCATATTCATTATTTACAGTAACTGTAACCAGCCAAAATAACAAAACTTGTGTCATTGTCAAATTATTTCCGGACCCAACTGTGTATATATACCCAAAATGTGTCCAAACCTTTTACTGGTACTGTGTATTTTCCAGGTATGAAGAATTCATCTTTGATGACAGCTCCTAGGGAAGTATCATTAGCACACTTTTAATCTGATAAGACAGAAAGTATGTCATATTTTAATGATATTAATCCTCACAATAAATATATGAAAAGATGTGATGTCAATTATGTTAGTGTATTAAAGAAAAATATGTCACTGTGTCAACAACAAGAATATTTTAATTACTTTTAATTAACTCAGTCTGCATTTGACTGTATAACTAATGCATTAATATCATATAGACTTACTGTCAAAATAAATGTATATAAAATCAGCAACCATTCGTCACCTACAGTACAGTACACCTTTCTTCATTAAGCCAAAGTTAGATGTATGCCCGGTTATTCTCAATGAGTTTGCAAACTACCTTCACATAGGTTTATTTTTTTCTTGCGATTATATTAAGCTTTAATAGCTCTCTGTCCGTGTAACAGCAAAAACACTTTGAAACTTTTAATGGCAAGAGAATGTTTAGCGAATTAGCATCTTTTTTCTCCTGTTAACATAATCACAAAGCGTTCTCTAATAAAAAAATATTAGGATATTCAACGATTAAGTGCATAGCTGAAGGGCTTACCATAATGTAATCACGGTAAACAACAAATGCTAATTCCTAAGAGAAAAACAGTCTATTGACCCATTCCATAGCAACTTTGCTCTGCATTGACTGTACAGTCCTGTTTTTCCCAAGTCCTGGCAAAATATCTTGCTGGCACAATTCGATCCAATAACATACTCTAACACCTCAGCTATCTGCTACAACAAAGCTAAATGTATTGCCATTCGCAGAAAAAATATCTCCAAGACAAGAAAGTAAAATTTTTACGCTTTCTTTGCATGCAAACTCAAGGTCTACCACTTTCAGTGGCAACTCATCTCTATCATTTGCTATTTGTGGCTGATTGTTCCAACAGTCATGACAGTAGAGGCATACTTGATGAGTCCTTGAGTCCTAGATCAATTTTGCATCCACAACATGTGCATGGAGCACCTTATATAAGTGTGTTACGTCCCCTTAAGACAGATGTAAAATGTTGCTTACAAAAAAGGGAAACTAACAAGAATCACATTGACAACTAAAATGAAACACACACATGGTGTTCAGTCTCCGCTGCAAGAAAAAGAACTGGGCATGAAAAGATACCCATCATGGAGCCACACTAAATGTGCCTGAGGAAAGGCAAACTAGAAGGAAAAAACCCACACAGACGTAGAATAGGGAGTAAACAGAAAATGGAGCAAAAGATGGAAAACACCACATAAATGCCTTTGTTTCAGAACTGAAATAGAGGGAATCGACAGAGCCTCTCTCATGCCAACTTGAATGCTGGACTGCACCTGTAAAATATCTTCTGTGCCAGCACAGTTAAAATCACACTTTGACTAACAAGATAGAGAGCACAGGGGTAACACATAGTGACTAGCAAGATGGAGAGCACAGTTCTAACACATAATAACAAGATGATCAGGGAATCAATCCTTATAGCCAACTGCGAAAAAGAAAGCGTGTAACAATGTGACACATTGATGAGGAACCCAATTGGAATGAATAAAAACAGATTATATAAACATGATAACTTGTTATTAGAAAAACTCTGGTTGTAACAAACAAATGCTTAACTGGATAAACCTATGAAAGATTTTTGTGATCAAATCAGTTGGCGTGACGAATTTGCAATGATAAACATTGTGTCTCTATGGCCCTGAAAACCAAAATCTGGACCTCAAAGCCTGATGCACAGTTTTCCCCCTTTTAATATATTGTTCACCTCTTAGGATTTTGGAAAAATCCCAGGAAATGAGTTTGAGCCGGGACACCAGGTGGTTGTAATTAATTATCAAGCTGAACAGTAAAGCAGCTTGCTTTAATACCGAGTTTTAATACCCCCAGCTCTAGAGCATCAACCTCTCGTAATCCTGCACCAAAGTGTATACTCAAATGGGAATCCTCAAATGCAATGATCGACACCATCCACCACCAGCACAAGTTCAAGTTATGACATGATGGATGGAAACCCCTTTAAACCTTTCTACCCCCCCAAGAAGCCAAATTGCCAGAGTAATGCTTTAGCTACAAGCTGATATGTTTGAGGAACCACATCCCCCGTCACACGCTGTTTAGATGCCAGTCTGTTTGGCCTGGAGGCGATGTATTAAATGGTACATTGATAATTGAAATCTTGTTGGTCCTCTGCATTTTCGCTGACAGTGCCCTTTCAGGCAGACAGCCTTTATAACTTACGTGTCATCCTAGAAGTGAGAGAGAGATAGAGTGATAGAGAGAAAGAGAGATGGGGTGGGGGTGCAGAGTCCAAAAAAATTGTGTCCCTGTATGTTGCTGTATGTAAGGAAGAAAGCCAATTCTGTGTGTTGACACTCACAGGGTGCGCTAAGAATAATTTCACATGGACACTTGTCTGTCACTGGGAAAGCATAGCCTCAATGTTATCTAGAGGAACTTCCAAGCAAATGAATTAAAAAATGTCATTACTGTTGATTGATGCCAGTGTTCGGCCAATTGCTCATACTGTCTTTTTGTGACTGCAAGCTGCTTCCACCCTGTAAAGACTCACAGGAGCACCAGCTGTTTGGTAGGATTTCTCTCCCAGGATCCATCACTTGGATTGTTAAAGTGGAATAAATAACCTGTGGTCGCTTGATTGAGAATAAGCAGTTATACCCTCAGACCAAGGTGCTTTGAGAACAAGGTTGGTCCTCTAAGCCCTTTGAACCTGATCCTTAGGCTTTGAACACTTAATCGGGCTGCATCGTCAGTCAGATTCAGTATACAGATCATGCATGCATTAATAGTGAAAGCAGTAAAGGTACAGTAATGTGTATTTTCCCATATGTACATGTCCTTCATGTGACAGTATATAATCCATTTACGAACAGCTTGTGGCAGCGTAAATGAAAGGAACTATTCTATTCCCACCGACACTAATACTACATCACATCGATAATAGCCCATTTTGATTCCATCAGAGCATGTGAACACATCTCCCCCATCATGCACTGCTGAAAGAAAAAGGCAGAAAAAAGCTCAATGTCACCTAATCTGGCCCCAAAGGACGAGCACACCAGATCCATTTATTTTTTTCTTAAATGTCTATATATCTATATCTGACCGTGCTTGAAGGACATTTCATATGATGGTTTATATCAAATAGATTGTTATAGGATGAGAAGGATGGTCACATACGGTTGACAAGACAGTTGTGACAAACATGCAGGACTAAGACATTAAATATATGAAACTGAAGCAAGGACTTGTTATATAAGACTGCACCGCAAGATATTACCAGGTTTTCTATAGTGGCAGTCTTTGATGCAATCATTAAGTTGCATTGTGTCACTCTTTTTCACTGCACCAGGCCTTTAATAACGTAAATGCAGTGATAATTACAACTAATTGCTTAAGTGTTCCTGGCTGGGGCACATTATTTTAAAATATTTTTTTGACAAACTGTATCTGCCAAGATATCTTTTTATATCTCGTGCAAACTTTTTTTCTTCTTGCACTTCATAATTGCTGTGCACACAGGGGAAAAATAGGCTTTGTTTACTGTGGTGCTGCATGCGTGCAGATCAATTCCTCTCCCACTCTAACCCTTTGATAATTGCCGCGAGTAGATGGTGTGTTTACAGTTACGATTGTGCCAGCTCCGAGAGAGAGAGAGAGAGAGAGAGAGACAGAGACAGAGACAGAGACAGAGACAGAGACAGAGACAGAGACAGAGAGAACTGGAGGGAAGAAAGTATAACGGCTAGAAGAAAAATAGGACGTTTATTGAAAACGCAAGGCCAGATATGATGGGGAAAGGGAATCAATAATTTAAAAAAATTATATGGGGCAGAGAGAAAGCCCTTCAAAGTGTTGGATTCAATAAAAGTTTGTCTCTGGATAATTAGCTGTTGTGAGACAGGGGCAGACCTCCAAGCAGCCCTTTCCATTACGCCAATCAAGAGGATGAGCTTACGAAATGAAAGAAATATGTTGAGGCACATTTAAATCCCCTTTATAACATTTTGTAGATGGCCAGATACAATATATAGGTAGATGACTTGAGCATTGCCTTGACAGATTTAACATCTAGAGGGCAGCTTTTCGATAGGTGTCAAGTTTGACAGACACTGGCCTACATTGGTATTGCTTTTCTGGGCTTGACTTCACCAACGGCAAGTGTGAAAAAGTCTAGTAAGGAAAATATGACTGCCCTATATCTTTGAAGAGACTAAATTCTAATCGCCTTCTCTACCCTTGAGATATCATGGCCGCCGGTTGTTTATAGGGCCTGCGGAGTGTCACCTACAAAGTGACAGAGTGAGGGATCCGAAAGCATGGCAATGACCTGCGTACTTCTGCAGAGAGGGTAAAGAGAGACAATTTCTGGAATGATGGGTGCTGCAGATGATGCCCAATATGCTTCAACTCCTTAACATTTACGGCCTCTGCGGCAGAAGTAAACAGCTAGGGAGGAAAAGAGTGCACTCTGCAATTTCTCCTTTCCTATTGCAACGTCCTTGAAAAAGGCACTTTTTTATATTTCTCCAGAGATATACTTAACTATAGTGCTGCCATTGTTTGCTTGCCAATATTGCAAGTTTTACCTGTTCATCTATCAGCTTGTGACAGAACCTGTGAATAGGGAGTTGAGGTGAATGGTGAATGTACATTCCTGGTCTCTTTAAGAGCTGGGTTATGAGTGATCATATTCACAGGCTTTAGGCAGATAGTATGAGACAGTACAAATTTGCAGACTTTTTTATTTGGTGCTTAGAGGTCATAATGGGTTTGGGTTTCTACAGTAACACTAGTTCGTTTAGCATCTACTAAGGAAGACATAACCTTGCAGCCTTCATGGATGCGAGACCCTAACATAAGTCCCAAAGCAGCATTCTTATTAAAATATATCTTCACTGTGCAATAAAGACTGAATCCAATTGCACTAGAGCAACATCAAGCATTTGGTAGTGTAAAATTGTGACTCCAATATTAAATGCCAATACCAGCAGGGATACATGGCCTAAATAATTGTATTTAATAAACAGTATGAATTTGTCCTAGGGTGTTTTAATACTGTAGCTTGCCAGGGACATTAGTTTTTTATTTGTTAGCATAATGAAAAGTTAAGTTTGACCTAAACTTTGTTTGGCTGCTCAAATAATATTTGACAGTAGGTGAAAGAATTCTTGGAATCTTGTACACAAAGCAGCATGCCTTGAAACAACCCCTGAGCTCACAGACGTCTTGGCAACAGCAGGAGAGCGTGGACGTCAACTCTACAGACCCCATGCAGATCCAAAGATGTCGCTCGAGGGGTTTAGCATTGTTGGTTGATGCATCTAGGGGCCAGGAGACGGTACAAGTCAACAAAGATTCTAAAGAAAAATAGTAGCAACAGAGCGTTAGCAAGCTATTGGAGCCTTGTTTAAAGTGATATGTGAATAAACGTTTTTGGGGTATTTCCAGACATATGTTAAACTTAGCATTAACAAATAAAGATATATGCTTTTTTCAAACCACTTTCCTTTTCATCATAGCAATGTAATTTTTCGGGGATGGGAAGACTTGATTTTATGGGTACTGTAGAACTGCTTGTTTAGTCAATATATGGGTAGGAAGTGAATCTCAAACAAAGCATTGCAATAGCTAGCCAGCCACAATAAAAATCAGGTATTCATTAGGACATAACCCGTCTGGCTAATCGATTGAAGATGGAATTAAACAAAACGTTAAAATGAGAAAGACATGCTACTGTACCCAACAAACGGAGAGGCCTTGCAATTTTTATTAACTTTCTATGGAGTCAAAAGAGCTTTCATCAAAATAGTTGTCAAATAACAAGCAATACTTTAGTTTACCAGGCTGACGGTTTAGTTGCTGTCCTTTTCTGTTAAACTTACTTCGTATGCTGCACCCCCTTGCTGATATGCTTCTCCGGCATTGCAGTTTCAGCGCAGTTGATTAAACATTGTTAATTTTGTGTGGTATTGATGCGACCAATGTTCAACAATCTGTGAATTTTCTGGGTGTGATAAAAATCACAACAACATTACCTGACTTCATCCAGTGTACACAAAACTGGATTGGCAGGATTGGGACCAATTTAAATACATCATTACAATATTTCAATTTTTTTTTTAACACATTTTAATTAATTATAATTCCCTCAACCTCTTGGCTTGATTTGTACTCTGACGTGCACAACTGTTGGACCTTATAGATACAGGCATGTGCCGTTCCAAATCAAATCCGGTTAATTGAATATATCACAGGTAGGCTCCAATGAAATTGTTGAAAACATCAAGAATGATCAATGGAAAAAAATTATTCTCCTGAGTGTCATTGCAAAGGATCTTGAAGACTTGTAAATGTGATAATGTGATTTTTACAATATATTTGTAAAAAAATTCTATAATCCTGTACTTTGATTTAATACATTTTAGAGTATGCCTATAAAATGCAAAATGGGGGAAAAGTGAAGAGGCATGAATACTTTCCCATTGCACTGTACACACACATTGACCTTTGGTAATATGGTTGGTCTGAACAAAAAGGGAGAAAAATATATTTATGCTTCATGCAAAAATTCTTTATGCTTTAGAATAGTTCCTCCAATATGCCACTATTTCAAAGCAAACTGTTTGGCAATCCTCTGAAACGTTTCTTTTTTGTGAAGATAACTACCCCTTTACGCGTTATCAGCTGCAACTAATTGCGTGCATGTGTGCCATGTGTATGTGGATGCCCTGTGTCGGTGTGTATACATCTATGTACTGTGTGTGCCTTACATACACACAGCTTAAGGGCATCAGCTTCAGCACTGCGGATCGTGAGCTTGTCTATCTGCCCACACAAGTTTAGCGAAAGGACCCTCTCCCCAGGGGAGCTGATCCGAGCAGTGTGAGGGGGTACAGGGAGTGTCGGAACTGGCTGCAAGGTACCTTTCAGCCCAGCGCACACCAAGTGCCCAACGAGCAATGCCGACCTTTCATGAAATGCACAATAAAATCTCGAAATGGCATTTCAAGGCTACTGAATGCAAGACAAATGGCCTTTGAATGCAGCCCAGTGTCCTCCAACGCTTACCAATGTTAGGAGAGGGATGGAAGAAAATCGGCCCTCCCAATCTGCAGTAAAAGCCCATAAACAAATCAGTCTCACAACATGTTCTCTGTGACCTTAATGTGACATTTATCTTTGTTGATCATTATTTATTTGCCTTGTATCTAATACTATGCATTGGATGGTGTGTGTGTGTGTGTGTGTGTGTGTGTGCGTGCGTATCTAAATTATCAGAGTCGTATAAAATATTTCCAGATTGCTAAAATAGGAAATTCTGGCTTGCTTCTTAATATAAAGCCTTGGTTAGAGGACTGGTCCAACACTTATAAAGCAAATTTTACTTTCCTGAAACATGAGCCCAACAGTTTCTTTTATGTTTTCTTTGAATGCTGACACATCTGGCTGTCACAGAGATTGTGGTACATACACTAGGTTGCTTACTTGGCATTTTCTAAATACCTTAACTTAAAGGTTTTGTTTACGAAAGCACATGCACCCAATCTCTTATACTACAGAAGTGTCTTTGTAACATTCAAATCATAACTGAGTTTTATGCCCTCAATTACACATTGTTAATATTCCTACATTTTGTAGCTTCCTTATGAAAAAAATGTTTCTTTGTTGTTAGCAAGGATATATTTTAATTACAAGTTTACCATTATCTATTAATAGTCTGCACAGAGTGCAAAATCTCAACAAGCACTGAGACAGTCTTTTGTTGTGGCACATGGTTTGTGAATGCATGTTGAAAGGTAGCATGGGGAACAGAAACACAGGCTTTTCCCCAGTATATTTAAATAATGGATTTTAAAAGGGTAAGCAAAGTGAACTAGTACATAACAACATATTCAGGATGCAGCGCAGTGGCCTCACTACATATTTAACATCTTTTTTTGATGTTTTTCCAAGTGGGTAAAATAACAAAATGACTTGAAACCCAACCACTAGGGGCAATGGTGAGCACAATTACATTTACAGTTTTTTCTCAATTGCTAAAACACTAAAACCCATTGGCTAAAGAAAGTTCTCAGTTGCCTGGACTAATTTAGCTAATTATGCAGTATGTTGTTAATACCTTAAACCATTTCACATGGTTAAACACAATTTGCAGATCTCACTTAGACTTTTCAGCAAAACTCTAAACACATTCTGCACTCTAATGCACATCATCCATACTGGTAAACACAAGTGGCAACAATCAAATACAAATAGAGAAAACATATCATTGATTGAACACGACCACTCAAAATGTATTCAACCTGTTTCAAATAGATTTTGCAAGTTCATATCAACAAAGAACAATAATTACAGTATTGCAGAGATCAAGGACAAGTTTGTGAGATGCAGGGTACAGTAATTTCTGATAAATTTTGAGCTCCTATGATAGAACATGTTCTCGTTCATCAAAAGACAATTACGGAAGAATACGACATTTGTTTTGACATTAAAAATGTACTTCTCCCGGAGAATTGTAAATTTTGAAAAATGTATTTTCTTTTTGACTGTGTATTGTTTACTGACTGCTTGGGAGTGTATATCATTTTGATCACTTTGTTCATGATTTGAGATCAGTGTTTGATTTTGAACAAAGATAAAAACTGTTTTGAAGCGAATGTTTCATTTTGGAGAGGGGTCAGAGGTTTTGTAAATAGTGCTTGAAGCTGAGGTTTTGTGTTTAATGTTTTCAGGAAATGGAGCAAGGTTTCAGAAATTGTGTTTCAGCAATTGAGAAAAACAGTAAACAAGACTGGTGATTTGCTAGGGTGTGTTGAACCAAGGTGGAAGACAGGCAGATAAGCCAACAACCGTGACTGGAAAGGTAAGTTAAAACGGAGAGCTCAAAATGTGTGCATGTGCTGCCACTTGCCACTTTCATTGTTGTTTTAAGTCACCCCTTACCTTGACCAATCTGAAGTATTAAGTAATCCTTAAGCATAATTATAATTCTAGATTATCACCATCTGAGAATGGATTGCGCAACTTTTGTGGGTTTTAGGGGGTGTGCTCAGACAAATGGAATTTGGGAACTCCTCGCACACATGCTTTTTCCTAGTTTTTTCTTGTGGCACATTGCTGGGCGCATATTACGATTGATCAGAATGTCTTGCATCTACCATTGTTTGTGATTTGTCTTTTGGATGGGTGACAAGAGCTTCTTCTTATCTGATATTTTTTCTGTAACTCAGTGTTTTCAAAATGGCACATAGAGAACAATTTGATCTCCACATTACTGAACAAGTACAGCGCTCTCTCTAGCTCTTTTTCTTGAGTGGTCGCACTGACCATTTTCTCCGCCTTTGTGGTCACCAGATTCCATTTTATACACTAAATATAATGCCATGACAAAAGTTAAACATTCAATCATGCTGAAGCTTCCTTTGAAAGTCTACCCTCTGGTGACCACAATCTCTCTGTAACAACAGGCTTTGCAGTTCAGCTTATGTGTACCTTTCCTTCCAGGTTCCTTGTTTTGTGTCTTCACTTTCTCATTGGGCTGAAGATGTTTGGCAAAATACACCAAACGAATATGGTATACTGGAAACTTAAGTGGGATATGCTATTCTAACCAGAGCCTTAATATTTAACCATAAATTTAATCCTTGGTGAAAAACAATATACTTTTTTTCAAAGCTGTAGACATATACAAGATAGATTTGTCGCTTCAACTATAGATGGTTACTTTCATTGGACTTACAGACAGCTATAGCCCATTGGACAAACACTGAAAACTGAATGGAGCTCGTTATGCAGCCATGCGTACTCCTGTTTCAACCCTTATATACATCGGGCCTGGGGTATCTTCAGGGGGCAAATAAGGTTTCCCCCTCTCCAATCACAAACCATTTCAAAGATAGAACTGTCTCTGCTTAGAACGTGGGTATTTCATATTTTACCAGTGGCCATGCTGTTGTAATTTTCACTTACTTCAAAAGTGTTTTTGTAGTAGAATTGGACCTAACTGACAAGTAAGAGTATTGTGGATTCTGAAAGCAGATAAAAAGAGCTGTCAGCATTATTCAGTGTCATAGTGTTCCCTTATTTGAAATCTTTTAGAAGTTTAAATCATAGATATTGATTGAAATATTCCTGTATGTATAAAACAGGTACAGAAAGTGTGCACACAAATAGGCGTCCTCATTTTAGAATCGTTGTGGATTATACAGTATTATATAAACACATACGATATATTCATATACACCACACCCATAGACACACGCACATACACATATTTTATTAATATTATATATTCCCAAACCTTAACCTGCCGTGGGAGTGAACCCCCGAGTCAGATCAACACTGTATCAAAGGATTTATTTTGTGTGCCATTCTCATTAGTCTTTCATGACGCACATTGTTTGCTTGCTGTTTTACTTTTTCCAATAGTCAGATTAAATAATGGAAAACATACTTGTGAGTACGTTTACCATAATGATGTTATGATGTATGATGTTCAATCCTCTTTTTAGAGAAACTATGGCTTTAATACACCTTAACTCAAACCTAACTATAACCTCATTAACCTTTATGTCTAAATGAACTTATTCATAATGTCCAACCCTAACCTATTTTGCCTAAACTTAAAAGGAACCCCAATTCTAACACTATGCCCTCTATGTTTTACCCCAACTCTAACCTCTAATGCCAAATACAAAGTAGGGAAAAACCCTTGTGATCAGGCAGAACTAAGGGGAAAAGCAATAAAGCTGAATTACTCCAAACTTTCAGTGAGCGAAACACGTTACAATCAAAAAGGTTGGCAAATGTTGCCTTTATTTATCAGCCAGCACACAATAGGCATTGGAAAGGGTCAGGTATTGAGAATTCTGCCGGTACTTTAGCCTTTACCTGAAGCTGTTTCACCTGTTGCTCTGGGCAGTTGGAGCAAGCATCGCAGGAATAGAGCAAGCCAATCAGAACAGATAAACAGATATTTATTTTTCTTCTGCTAATTTCCCATATCCCAGTATTCAGCATACTGTACTTGATAATTAGTTATATTTAACATATGTAATGCAGTTTATTTAATTATTTCAATTGGATTTATTTGCAACAATTTGAGATGGCATATCTTTCAAACCCATATGATAGGACGTTTAGTTTAGTATTTATCATCAGTAGTTGTGTTTAAAGTGCAAGATTTACAATACTGGCAATATGTTCTATGCTTGACAAATCCTATGTCTACTAATAATACGCTCAATATCATCCCAATTCCAATAGTAACTTCTGTGCTAAACCTAAGATTTAAGCCAAAGAAATAGATACTGGGAAAATATACCAATTAGTCTACCACATTTTAGTTCCTATTACATAGCAGAAACACACAGACAGACAAACAAGCACACACAAACACGCTCTTCAAATGTTTGCTTTGGGCAACTAATATAAAGTGCATGAATTATTGAAAGTATAGTTTGAGTTAATTCATGATAACCCCACGACACCAAAGCACAATGGAAGACTATTTATGTACACACTTTAAGTATTTACACCAACCGTTGAACATTGCAGTTGAACTGATTTGCTCAGGTAAATAATGTACTAGCAGAAATGACTAGCAAACGGTATAAGTAGCAGTTACATCATTAGTCTTTTAATGGAAAGCAGAAAGTGTTCTTGAGAATAAGTAAGTTAGTTTTCAGCTACTCTTGATCCTAGACCTTTGCAGGCTGGCACAAAAAGAACACCGCTGGTTCTTTCAACACATCTAGGGAAAGATGACTTGGTGGTACCATTCCCTACTAAAGGAGTGAGAGGAAAAAAAAGAGGTAGAAAGATTTAGAAAATAAAATCTTATTCCTCCTCTCTGGCCACATCAAACCTGCATTTGTGACTAACGTCATCCAGGGTGAGAACACCCAGAGAAATCTGTGAGTCTCTGATTGGTTCCTCACCATTGACCATTCCTGTTTAATGGTATTTCAACAAGCTTCTATCAATGCTTGACTCTCACTACCTCAACCAAACACATTAATGAACCATCAGTTATGGCACAAGAGTCAATCATTGTTGGCTCAATTCAGAATTTGGGATCTGACTCACATACAAACTGACTTGTTGACTAAATTAAATTGGCCACACATCACAGGATATCGAATTTGAATGACAGGAAATAGACGTTTATTGAGTGTTAATCAAATAAATTGTCACAACACAAGCTCTGTGGAGTGTTGAAAGATTCTTTACCTGGATACAATTATTTTTAACTGGAAATTCCCCTAAATGAATGTTTTTGTAGTGTTTGCACGGATTTATTCACATGCCGGCTGGTTGCTAACTTTTATTTGAACTGCACCCGCTAGTGTCGCAACAGCCAAGTGTTTAACATTTCTGACTCAGATAATGATACTAGGAAAATATGTCATTTTTACTTGGGTACAAGATTGGATTCAGATGGCAGATGAGAGGAAAATATTATATATAGGATACAACTGTGAGGTGTGAGGGCAGCGAGTGCGTAAAAGATGAGGCAAACACAAACATAACAAAAAACAATCGGACACAGAGCATTTCTTAGATTTAATAAAGAGAAACAGCACCACAGTCAAACAGACAAGAACACAATAACCCGTGAGGCGCGAGTGAAAATGAGAAACCTAAATAGACATCATAATTACTTACTCAAAACAGGTGTGTGTGTGTGCGTGTGCGTGTGTGTGCGTTGGGTGCGCTGCTGCCATCTGTTCCAGCCGACGGTTAGTACACCGATGAGGTGGACAGCCGGAGGAGGAGAGAGCACGCAGCGCCACACGGAGCAGCAGTCACTAAGACAGCATCTGAAATAGTGAATTTCCCTTTCATTCCAGTTGTTAGTTGTTTAGTTGAGATGTGTTAATTTATCATTGCTGGTACAAATGTCTAGCGAAAATGTTTATCTGATTGACGCCGGGGTTAGACACAGACAGAACCCTCAGTTTTTATCAAAATCTTTTGCCACATTAAAGAAAAACCTAAACTAACCTAATCTGTCTTGTGTCAAAAGTCACGGGCCAAACAGTTTAGTGATTGTCCGATAGAAAAAATAAAAAGAACCAATGTCCCTGTTGCTAACACAGAATCCTGTAGGAAACACTGGCATGCAGAACAGCCTATTGTGAAATACAACTCATCTGTCTTTGTCACTGAATGTGCTACTGCAGCAGAAGACCGCACCAGTTTCCACTCTTATCAGCTAAAATCAAGAAGAAGCGGTTTCAGTGGACACTAGGGGACCAGAACTGGACAACTGAACTGTGGAAAAACATTACCTTATCTGACACATCCTGGTAAAGTTCACTTGAGTTGCCCGTTCAGTACACAGACCTCACCCTAAAAGCAGATTTAGGATGAAATAGGATGGGCTCTTCTCAGCATGAACAAACAGACCCAAGATGAACAGCAGCGTCATCTTCATGGAACAATCCCTGTGTAACATTTCTGACACCTTGTAGAGCTCATTCCCTTGAAATATTCAACCTTTTTCAGGGGTTTGACTCAGTGACAGATCATGTTCACACCAAGGGATGAAGCACCTGAGGCAGTTAAAAAAATATCTATTCTGCCCTCATTTGGCCTTATGCATCCATCACATCATCCATCCTAACTTCCTCCATCACCGCCTTTTATAGGTCTGCATCTGCCTGCATCTGCCCGCTGCAGGGCCAGATTGGGAACCACTATACGGTCCGCAGAACGGGCCAGCAGCTGCCACCTGCCCTCCATTGAGGTCCAGCATGACTCCAGGCCCCTGCTCATATATCTGCATCAAGATGAATTTTCAGAGACCGCAAATGTGAACAACAATTGCAAATCCATATGTGACCAGGTTTCCAAAACATTTGGGTCCCAGAGTAAAATGCAAATAATAACACAATGCAATGATGTGCAAATCAGTAATCCCTATATTTAATTAAAAATAGTACAGAGACAACATATTAAATGTTGAAACTGAAAAGTGTTATTGTTTTGGGAAAAATATGTGCCCATTTTGAATTGGAATGATAGCAACATGTTTCATAAAGGTTGGGACAGGGGCATGTTTACCAGAGAGGCATTGCCACTTCTTATCACAATTCTCTAATAGTGTTTGGGAACTGAGGAGACCATTTACTGTAGCTTTGAAAGTGATACGTATTCTCATTCTTGTCTGACATAGGATTTCAGCTGCTCATCACTTTGGAGGCTCATTTGTCAAATTTCCGGTTTCATAATGCATTTTTATTTCCTGTTTCCAAAGGTTTTTATTCGGGGCCAGGTCAGGACTGCAGGCAGGCAAATTTAGCACTCTTTTACAATGGAGCCATTCTGTTGTAAAATATGCAGAATGTTGTTTAGCTAAAAAAAAGCAATGCCTTCACAGATGCGCAAGTCACCCATGCCTTGCGCACTAATACACCCTTATACTATCACAGATGTTGACTTTTGAACTGTGCTTATAAGAAACCGGAGTGTCCCTCTCCTCTTTAGTCCTTAGGATGCTGGGTCCATAGTTCCAGAAATAATTTCTAATTTTTATTTGTCAGAACACAAGACAATTTTCCACCTTGCCTAAGTCCATCTTAAATGTGCTCGGGGGCAGAAAAGGCGACAGCAGTTCGGGATATTATTTATGTATAGTTTCTTTGCAAGGTAGAGTTTTAACTTGCGTCTGTGAATGCTGCGACATACTTTGTTCACAGACAATGGTTTTCAGAAGTGTTATGAGCACATGCAGTGATTTCCACTACAGAATCATCTGTTTTTAATGCAGTCTGAGGGTGAAGATCACGGTCATCCAATATTGGTTTTCGGGCTTGGCCCTTGTGTTGAGAGATTTCTCCGGATTCTCTGAATCTTTTAATGATAAGATGATTAGATCCCCCAACTGCAATTTTACATTGAGAAACGTTATTCTTGAATTGTTTCACTGTTTGCTCACAGTCTTTCACAGAGTGGTAAACCCCTCCCTATCATAGACCCCCCCCATCTTGGGGAAAACAATGATTTGTCCCCCACGATATATACATGTGAACATAACTATGTCATGTCAATAATAGTACCAATGTGTGATGAATATAGACACCTAATAGCTCGTTTGAAAAAATTGCGACACTCCTGCCTGTTGTCTCACAGTGGTATGATCTACTGCCCCCAACCCTCAGCACGGGCACATAGTGCAGGTATGGTGCATATGTTGGAATCTGACTGTCTGTTGTTGGTGGTTGACTTTCAGCAAGTAGTTCAAACAAAGGATATGTTAGGCATTTCTTTACTTCTACTACTCAATACAAGTTAACGTGGGCTAATCCAGTACATATGTTTTTTTTTTGGTACTGTAGGGTTTACAACCAAAATAGCTGAATTTGTAGACCTACAGTGGCAAGCAAACTGATATTGCAAACTAAAAGTGTTACAGCATTTGTTTTGGCGTCCCCTCAAAAATTGCTCATGAGATATTTTAATTGTCCCCTCTAAACATGATACAAGATTTTTGCCCCTGCTCCCCATCACTTCTGACAGACCCATCCTCTTCAGAATGATCTTTCAATAGACAGTCATGTTACTTACCCGTTTCCAATTTATCTAATTAGTTGTGTGATACGCCACCATGTTTAGTTTTTTCAAACCTTTTGTTGCCTCTGTCCCAACCTTTTTTAAATGTATTGCATCAAATTCAAAGTGGGCATATCTTTTTCAAGTTTCAACATTTGATATGTTGTCTTTGTACTATTTTCAATTCTATTTTCTGGAAATGGGGTTGTATATTACATACAACGCATTGCTTATATCACCATCCATTGTAAATAGTTGCACATTTTGTGGACTCTGTGTCTATATGCTGCGTACTACAACCACCACCATTACGCCAAGAACAATAGTGATAATTTAAAGCTATTCTAGTATCCATAATAAACTTGCAAGTTAGTGTACACTTTCCACAATTTCATTAGTTTTCGTTCTGTTTAATGTTGTCAGGGTCAACTCGAGGGCTAAACTCATGCATTTTGGGAAATTAATGTCTGCTTATTGACAAAATGCAAAACATTAAATATAATCAGGGATGAGAAATGTTATTACAATTAAAAATACCATTATGAAATATGTAAGAGAAATTAATGATCATGCTAAAATTATCTGCACATTGGGGACATTATTCACCTTGTTTACGTGCATAGCTCATTAAAAATAGTCTCAGCATGCATTGCACTTTTATTTTTACATCTACGCTTAGAGGATTCTCATTTCGCAACATGATCCCATTAGATGCAATTTAGGGCGGACTGGCCACAAAATATACCACCTACATAGAAATGTTACATAGGAATATGCTGTATTTTGAAATAAATCACAGGTCTTCGCAAGCCACTTTATAGTATAGTTTAAACCAGTTCAGACAAATTCCAAAATAGTCAAATGTTACTGATATTTTAAGCGTTCCAGCACAAGCCTGGAGCCAGTCAGATCACTCTTCTGATATTTGACTATCACTGGGAGACAATTCAAATGTTTTACATTACTTCCAAAACAATGCAATCCTCCTTGGTGTGTAGTGGGTTAATAGTGACTGTCTGCTACCGGCGCAGCCGAGGTGAGGGACTTGTGTGCCACGAGAAAAGCTCAATTTTTAAGCACCACCCATGATTCTTGCATGGGAGAAATAGTTTATCACATTCTAAATCAGCCCCATCTCTCTGAGCAAGCTTTCTCACCTCCTCGCTTTGCATCCTCTTAAGCTAGTCTAGCGCACATGGCAGACGAGCGCATTTCCATCTGCTGGCACTGAGGTGTGTCTCTGATTTGACCATGCTAAAGTCTGCTTCATGATTACACCAAATGTTATATTCTCTAGTGTCTTCATTCAACGCTTGTACGCAGTCTGCTTTTTCAGTATAGTGCAGTGCCTTTATATATGTGAAGTACATTAGTTGATTGATGTGTACTGTAAAATGTAAATGGCTAATTTTTCTAAGGTAAATCAAATAGTTCCACAGAGTTGTGGCTGGTGCAGGTAGCATAACATGACTAAGCTGACATTTAAAAGGTATGCTGATGGGACTGGCCCCCTGCTGGAGAGAATGATTCCATGTGAATGTTAAACTACAGAAATATTCTAAATGTTTTCTGAAACGCTTTAATGAAACCTAATATGTGCCAGGAAAACATTATTAGCCTGTTCTCTCGAAACTATGCTTGAAAGGTCCATTAACTCATGCTCCATTAAAGTAGCTATAACATTTTGGTGACAGTCTCCATTAAGTTGACACATATTAGTAAATACATGTTGATCATACATATGATTGTTCAAAGAATATGTAACGAGTCAATAAGCATGGAAAGTTAGCTTGTAATGTTTGTTGGTTACAGATGCATTACTGATTACTGACCCTATTTTTAAACCTTCATTTGTAGGTGAGATATGTAATATGTTGTGCAGTGCATTGCAATTTCTAAGTAAAATTACTCTTACCTCTAAAATCTGAATGTCAGGCTATGTTTGAGTGTCAGCATCTCGCTGCAGGAGGGACAGCCACCGTTAGGATTAGCTACAGAGACAACACCTTCGGTGAACTTATAAATATAGTGCAACAGAGCCGACTGATAAAGTGTAATTACAATTTGTTTTATTACATGTGTAACAATACATTTTGTAATTACTAAAAAAAAAATGTGTGTAGTTGCACACTTGGAATAGCATCCTACTGGAGGTTTTGTAATTACCCATTGTTTTCCCACAAGTGCAAAACCCTATATCAATAAATCATTATTCTATTTTAATTACAGTTGTTAATATGTACTTACATTGCAGTTACACAGTAATAACTGTCAACTTAACAGAAAGTGTTTACCAAGTTTTTAATTTCAAATTAGCTTTCTAAAGAAGTTGAAGTAATACACGTCATTGCCATTGAATTCTATTGGGATGATATATCGTGCATTATAGGGAAATAATGAATGCTCTCAAATGCCCTTTAAACCAATCAGAAACAAATCGATAATACATACGTTTGCATAATACCCCTTCTATTGATGTTTTTGTAGTGATATACTGTAGTTGAGAAAGTCAAAATTTCAATGCTACATCAATGGTTTTGGGTGCCTATATTTATTTCTAAAACACATACAGCTTAAATTTTAGATTTCACTTCAGCTCGATCACAGTATATGTACTTGTGTTTTTAATATATGCTATATGTTATTCAAATTGCTTCATCATAAGCAAATTCAGACACTTTTGTATTTTTCCATTACATTTTATGTTTATAAGCCAATCACAATAGCCAAAAACCAGGGATTTTAGGACATAGCACTCAGGCTTGAAAGGAACTTGATAATTTTAATCAGCTATCTAATCCTCAGGCAAAAAACAGACAATGTTCATCCCCTTGAACCACCAGACTACAACAAGGAATCTTACATATACTCCCTCCAAATGGCTTACGGTCCTATCTGCAAAATGTATGGTTTTGACAAAATTATTCCAGTCCCAGAACCAGGTTTTGTGATGTCGTCCTTTTTCATGACCCAATAATTACATTACCTTACATACAATTATTGAATACTGACAACTGGGAATTGTGTGATTGGATTGTTGGTAAAACTATACATTACCGAGTTCAAAGTTGTTTGCATAGATGGGCGGCTCTGGCTTTTAATGTTTTTTATTTATTGTAAGTTAAGTACTAGTGCATTTTATTGCATGACATAAGTATTTGATACATCAGAAAAACAGAAATTAATATCTGGTACAGAATCTTATGTTAGCATTTACAGAGATCATATGTTTCCTGTAGTTCTTGACGAGGTTTGCACCCACTACAGCAGGGATTTTGGCCCACTCCTCCATACAGACCTTCTTCAGATCCTTTAGGTTTCAGGGCTGTTGCTGGGCATTACGGATTTTTAGCTCCCTCCAAAATATCCTATTGGGTTCAGGTCTGGTGACTCGCTAGGCCACTCTAGGACCTTGAAATGCTTTTTACGGAGCCACTCCTTAGTTGCCTTAGCTGTGTGTTTCGGGTCGTTGTCATGCTGGAATACCCAGCCATGACCCATCTTCAATGCTCTTACTGAGGGAAGGAGGTTGTTGGCCAAGATCTCACGATATATGGCCCCATCCATGCTCCCCTCAATACGGTGCAGTCGTCCTGTCCCCTTTGCAGAAAAGCATCCCCAAAGAAGGATGTTTCCACCTCCATGCTTCACGGTTGGGATGGTGTTCTTGGGGTTCTACACATCCTTCTTCTTCCAAACACAACGAGTGGAGTTGGACATGCGCTGGCTTTAGCAGGGGGACCTTGCGTGCGCTGCAGGATTTTAATCCATGACGGCGTAATGTGTTACTAATAGTTTTCTTTGAGACTGTGGTGCCACCCTGCTTCTGGTCATTGACCAGTTCCTGCTGTGTAGTTCTGGGCTGATCCCTCACCTTCCTCATGATCATTGCTGTCCCACGAGGTGAAATCTTGCATGGAGCCCCAGACCGAGGGAGATTGACCGTCATCTTGAACTTCTTCCATTTTCGAATAATTGTGCCAACAGTTGTTGCGTTCTCATCACGCTGCCTGCCTATTGTCGTGTAGCCCATCCCAACATTGTGCAGGTCTACAATTTTATCCCTTATGTCCTTACACAGCTCTCTGGCATTGGCCATTGTGGAGAGGTTGGAGTCTGTTTGATTGAGTGTGTCTACAGGTGTCTTTTATACAGGTAACGAGGTCAAACAGTTGCAGTTAATATAAGTAATGAGTGGAGAACAGTTTCTGTGAGAGCCGGAATTCTTACTGGTTGGTAGGTGATCAAATACTTATGTCATGCAACAAAATGCAAATAAAGTATACAATGTGATTTTCTGGATATTTGTTTTAGATTCAGTCTCTCACAGTTGAAGTGTACCTATGCTAAAAATCACCAGTGTATCAAATACTTGTTCCCCCCACTGGTCATGTTTATTAAGTAACAGATAAAGACATCCAAATAAAGTATGCACTGAGGAGACTGCTATTACAGTCAAAAGCAGATCGGGCCATTTAAAAAAAAAAAAAAACTATCTAAACATTTGGAGGACTTTAAAACAGCACTAAAAGTTACTAGCTAAGAGCTTCCTCTTAAAACCTATTCACAAAGCTGCTAAGCAAACTTTTACTAAGGAATGTGGAGAAGTCATTAGTTAAGAGAACAGGCGGTGTTGGCCCATTGCTAAGGAAGTTGTGTTCCACAAACAAGCTTACTTACTATGCCCACAGTGATTGGCTGATAGGGGAGGGGTCTGTCAATGAATTAATCAAAGCAATATTGTAAACCGATGTGTCACGTTGACATAATGAAATTCAAATAAAAATGTTGGCCAATTGTCACTGATTAAACATGAAACCAAGAATGATATATGTTCATGTTTTGATTGTGAAATAATTTGTGCAATTATGTGTACCATCTATAGCACCAACGTCACTGTGTGGTCCAGCTATGGCCATGAAGTCGGCTTTGTTTCTTAGAAGTTGGCGAATGAGGAAACTGAATGATTAGTCACACGATATGGGGCCTGGGGAGGGCATTAATTGTTTTATATAACATTCTACAGGCAGATGACTGAGATATACATATTTTGTCTATGCTACGTAGCTGCATTTTCCCTGTGGCTCAGTAGGGTAGAGTTGTCACAACCTTGATTTCCGGTTGTTTCGGTTTTTGGGTGAAGTGACTGCATCGCTGAATAGCTTACTATGATTATAATACCTTTGCAATTGAGGTAATACCTTTTTAAAAGCTCAGTATCATTAAGTGTTTCTAAAACGTCAACTTGATTACGAGGCGGATTCCTGGCAGCAGCCCTTTTGGGATTGTTTGTGATTTGGCCTTAGTGACTTAGGAGTCCTCTTGACTACTTCTAAATTTTCACAGACCAAAAACACAGTGAAATTTGCCAAAAATGTAAGAGTCCTAAAGTTAGGACTGACATGCAAATTGTTTTAGAGCAACTCCTGAATTAGCAAGTTAGGAGCTACTTTTTGCCTTTAGATATTTTGTGAATAATTTTTAGATAACCTCACTATTTCCTTGTCCTCCTTGAATTGTGTGACCTTGAATGGAACACACGAGAACAAACATGGGCATTCACATATAGCGTCAGTTGAACAATGGATTTTTACCATCAGTGATATACAGTGACATAGAGCTTTCAGGGGGTGACCAAGAAACACCAGGGGGTGACCATGAAACACCAGTCATAACAGAGGTACAACACATACAATCAATTTACATGAATGTAAAACTGTTTCCAAAAAAGTTGGGACAAGGGCCTGTTTACCAATGTGTAAGATCACCTCTTGCTTTAACAATACTAACCCTAAGCGTTTGGGAACTGAGGAGATGAATTCCTGTAAGTGTAATCTTTTCCCATTTTTGTTTAATATAGTATATCAGCTGCTCAACAGTTCGGGGTCTCCTATGTTATATCTGTCATTTCATAATAATCAGTGGGTAAAAATTCTGGGCTGCAGCCAGGCCAGTTTAGCACCCAGACTCTTTTTCTACAGAGCTGTGCTGTTGTAATACATGCAGAATGTGGTATGGCACTGTATTGCTGAAATAAGCAAGGTCTTCTCTGAAAAAGACCACGTCTGGATGGCAGCATGTTGCTCCAAATGTTGTATTGTTCAGCATTAATGGTGCCTTCAAAGATGCGCAAATCATACTGTGTTCACAGACAATGGTTTTCGGAAGTGTTCCTGGGCCCATGCAGTGATATTCACAAAATAATCATATCTGTTAATAATACAATGCCGCCCGAGGCCCCTAAGATCATTGCCATCATATATTGATTTCGGGCCTTGTCCCTTTTGTCAGGGATTCATCAGTATTTTCTAAATCTTTAAATGTCATTATACACAGTAGATGATATGATCACCAAACTCTTGGAAATGTTATGTCTTTGCATTACTTATTTGGAAACAGGGTATATTTATATAAAAATATTCCTTTGAAATGGTTAATCTTTAATAATGAAAAAATACCAGAGTTCACCATTGCAATCTTACTCAAATAAAGCCTTCCTTCAAATAAAGTCTTCCTTCATAGTGGTCACGAAGAGAAAATACAAAGAATCCCCTGCATCTCAAAATGTAATTACTTAATGTTAGATCCCTTGCTTCAAAGGCGATTACAATTATTGAATTAATCAATGACAATAAACTGTATATATTTGGCCTGTGTGAAACCTGGCTAACGCCTGATGAATTTACTGCCTTAAATGAGGCCTCTCCTTCTGGCTACACTAGTGATCATATCCCCCCATACATCCCGCAAAGGGGGAGGTGTTGCTAATATATGACACCAAATATCAACGTACACTCAAACAAATGACTGCATTTCTGTCTTTTGAGGTTTTTGTCATGAAATCTATGCAAGCTACTCAATACTTTTTCATAGCTAATTATAGACCCCTTGGACAGTGTTCCATAATGAGTTCCCAGAATTCTAATGACCCACTCCAAAAGGCCTTTGTCATGTCTCAGGACCAACACATTGCCACATTTATACTTTAGACTTAGTCTTGTGATTTTGTGGACCGTAAAATAAATACACAGACATTCCAAGGATTATTTGATGCTATGAAACATAACCCTGCACAATACCTTAGATACGTTTGCACCACTAAAACAAAAGAAATATGCAACAAGAATCTTTCTCCGTAGTACACAGACAACACAGGAGCACTGAAGCAAGCCTCCAGAAATTTGGAAGGCAGATGGAGCCCCACCTAGTAGGAAGTATTTAAACAAACCTGTAGACATTACAGTGTAATTCCAAAAAGCGCCCAGTCACCCTATTTTTCAGCCTGTTTGGGGAAAACAAAAATTGCGGCCAGCCCGCAATTAGATAAATGTTGATGCCCTCACTGGATTCAAACCTAGATCTCCCATATGAGAGGCTGCATTTTTAACCCCTACTCCACGTAGCTATATATATACTGAATGTAGGCATATCATAAAATTACATAGTATAAAATAACAAAACAATTTGGCAATGCATTAACATCACGTCAAGTTTGTATATTTCACTAGACATCACTAAGGATTGTGTTGAACTGACTAACATTTCTTATTTACCTCCACCACAAAAAGCATCTATGAACTGTGTTAACAGCTAATTAGCCAGTAATAGGCTTACTAGTATCTACTAATTTATGACTTGGAATAATCATAAGAATTATACAATTTCTAGCAAGACTGAATAAGAATTTCACACTGCCAAAGGTATTTCATTTTATATCAATGCAAATATTTCTTACATTCGTGAATGACATTCGTACAATAACTATCAATATAGGTGATGATAACTGACATTTTCATCAAGTGAAAAGACGAGAAAATCGTGGAAACCCCACGATATAGGCTTATAGAGGCTAGATCAAGGGCTGTGATCTAGCCTACATTACCCCAAAAAGCATGCACGGATGCGTACTTTGAAAGTCCACCAGAAATAGTTGCAATATAACCATAAACACTTTAATTTTAGGCTTACTACAAGATAGCCACTGACGGCTGTAGCCAGCAAAGTTGTTGTCTATCCTGAACAAATCCAAATGCATGATTTGTTTTGACTATGACGAGGCTCGAACACAGGTCACCTTGCTTAGCAGTGCGTGTCTCTAACCACTACGCTATTTAACAAGGGGCAGTCCCTCAGTCACTCGCTCCGTCGGTCAGACCAGTCAGTCACTCCGTCACTCCGTCACTACCTCACTCCCTCACTCCGTCACTCCCTCCCTCCGTCACTCCCTCACTCCGTCACTCCGTCACTCCGTCACTCCCTCACTCCGTCACTCCCTCACTCCGTCACTCCGTCACTCCCTCAGTCACTCCCTCAGTCACTCACTCAGTCACTCACTCTGTCACTCACTCAGTCACTCACTCAGTCACTCACTCAGTCACTCACTCAGTCACTCACTCTGTCACTCACTCTGTCACTCACTCTGTCACTCACTCTGTCACTCACTCAGTCAGTCACTCACTCAGTCACTCACTCAGTCACTCACTCAGTCACTCACTCATAGATATTTTTTCTTCTTGGCTGGCTCACTTGCACGGTCTGGCAATAATCCACAGTGTGTTTTTTGATATAGTTGCAATAAAAGCAGCATTCAACAACGTGAAGTTGGCCTTCACTTCAGCTGTGATGAATACATTAACTTCTTTGATGAAAAGATCATCTTTTGTAAATAAATTACAGACTCCATGAGCATAGTTTTAAAAAAAGCTATTCTTCTGAGAATGCACAGAATGGCCTGGACCAGGAATCAATGGAGACCTTTGAACTTTTTAATCCTGTATCGCTCGACACGTTTTCTAAATTAGTGAAATGAGCTCTAAACCCACCAGCTGGAACCTATTCCAAACCACATAATGAGCTACTACCTATGCTTGGTCTGCTTATGTTTAACATTAAAAAATTGTGAAGAAATAAAGCCTCTTCTAAATTTTTTTTATCAATTGATCAATCTGGAAAAAGCTGTTTCCCACCAACTCAATAACTTCCGGAAGACAAATAATATTTATGAAATGCTCCATCATAACTCAACTGCACTAGTGAAGGTGGTAAACTACCTTTTAATCCGCCATTTTGCTTCTTCAACTTAGTGCAGCCTTTGACACCATTGATTTGTTGTTTTGGAAAGTTCGGAAACCTGTGTCGAGATACACAGACATGATTTTGCCTGAGATAGAGCCTATATATCAGAGAGATTACAGTGCACATGTGCGGAAGACCTGTCCTCTGACAAATCAAAGATGTGTTTTGGTGTTCCTCAATTTTTGGTTTTGGGACCATTATTAATTTCTTGTTTCAGCATTCACCTCAACCTTAATCTGTCTTCTGATTACCACATGAAACATATTTCAAGAGTGTATTTTTTCCATCTTAAGAAGAAAGCAAAAATCTGAGAATCCAGAAAAGCTCTTGGCAATGTTTTGAATAAGGAAAGGAAGTGTTCAATTTGCAGTGGTCTCCAAATTTTAAACCTTCTGTTCCCCACCCAACTTTTTTGGAAGGGAAAGAAAAAGGTGCAGTGGTCTCTTAATATTTTCTAGAGCTGTATTTTATTATTGTTTATGTAAAACAACTTTATTTCAGCAGCTTGCAGCACCTCCATTTGAAACAATAAGAATTTCCTATAGCCACAAATCAGTCTCTGACATCTGAGGGATTTTTGTCCACTCCTTACAGAAATCAGCCAGCTGACTGATGTTTGAGTGTTGTCAGGCATGTGCTGCCCGCATCTCGATTGGATTAAGCCCTGGACATTGACAAGGCCGATCAAAAACCCATTATCTTTCTCCTGAGCTATTCTTTGGCAGACTTGTTTGAATGCTTTGGGTCATTGTCTTGTTGGAAGACCAATTTTCTGCCCTGCTTTAGCTCCTTGACGGATAGCCTGATGTTCTGTTTAAGAATCTCCTGGTATAACGCAGAATTCATAGTTCCCTTAATGATGTGCTGTCGACCAGGTCCAAAGGAAGACAAGCAGGCATGGATCTGGACCGTCTCAATACCATGCCTGAGCGTTGGGATACATTTCTTTTAGGGGTAGGCAGTGTTGGGATTTTGCCAAATATAGAGGTACTGATTGGGATCAAAAAAGTAACTTTCCAGAGAATGGACCTTCAGAAATCTCTCTGGCAAATTGAAGACGGGGAGTTTGGTTCCAATTTGGCAGCAGAGGCAAGTTCCTAGCAACGTTTCCATAAATGCCATGCCCTCATGCAATCGTTGTGGTTGTTAGCAACTTATTTGTGTTTGTTCCATTTAGGCTAAGCTACAATTTTTTGGGGGTAGTTTGACAGCACACAAATTGAATCCCTATAATCAACATTTGTCTGCTAGATTACGTCACTGACATTCAACACAGATTAGTGATAATCATTTTTCCAAAGTTTCTAACTTCTTTAAAAATCATAAATTGGAAGCATTTCTGGAAAAATCGACTTCAGAGATGCTGGATAATGTCATAAGGCAAAACTGATCATTATATAACATATATTTAACATCTTCCCAATTAAAAGCAATAATGAAAGAGTTGCTTAGTGCTGCTATGTTGGAGTGAGAAATCCTCCCAGAGAGAGGCCAATAAAAAAGCTTTTCTTTTGGAAGTGCAAGTGAAACTGAGGGAGTAAGAAATAAAGGCGACTTTGGCGCAACTAAAATGAAAGTTTGAGCACAGGGAAAAAGAAAACATGAAGAGAGGTTGGACCAAAAGAAACTAGTTTGAGCACAGGGAAAGAGAACAAGAATGGGAACACTCAGTCGGACAAGAACAAAAAGAACAAAGAAGAACATTCAGCCATGACACTTAATTAGGAGGGAGAGAACTATAAGCACTCTGAATTAAGGGAGACTATGTTGATTGTTTGAACGTAGTTAGAATAACTGGCTTTTCACTAAAAAGGAGGTGATATATTTGAAAGAATTTGCAAGACAACAGGAATGCATGCTTTTAACTGGGGTTTGGTTTCTAGGAGGCCATGGACAAATACTTCTTCAGCTTTTAAAACATTGCCTTCACTTAAGGGTTGCTACCTACTGGGCAGTAAGGGTCGCTACTTACTGTACATTAAGTGTTGCTTCCTATGAAAAGCAAGCACAAAGCTATTACTCTCGGGAATATATGTTAGGGTCCTTTTCTCTCTCCAAACAGAGTATGTCATTAATGCTAAGTCCACATGGTCTGTAATGGTCTTTAGTTGAAACCTCAAACATAATTTGTGCCCAGTGAGGAAGCCTCGGTTTTGTGGATGCAACTTTACGGTTCAGTCTTGATTTCTTTTATTCTGCAATATGACAAAAACACTGATTTATTTCACCCAAATTTAAAAGACACATTCAATGTTTTTCCCCCCAACAATGCATGGTCAAACATCAGATGATATGCGGCCAGGAGTTGACCTAGGGGTGCTTCAGAATGCAAGGTTTCCTGTTACCCAATTTCAGGTGATTTCCTTTCCAATGTATGCTTATACCCACACAAAGTTGAGGAGTGAAAATACCTGATAAAAGTTAAAGGACACTGCTAAAAAAAAATATGGGACGTAATCTTCACAGTAAAACACCAATTAAACCTCAGGAATATCAATCTGTCCAGTTAGGAAGCATAAGTGATTGTGAATCAATGTCACCTGTTTTGGTGTCAATTAAATGACAACAGATGCACTGGAGAGGCAACAGCGGAACAACCACCAAAAAGGAAGTGGCTTTGCAGGTGGTGGACACAGACATTTGCTCTCTCCTAATCCTTTCTGGAGGAGAACTGCCAGAGCACTACAAATTAACCTCCAGTGGGCTACTGGTGTGCATGTTTCTGATCAAATTGTCAGAAACAGACTTTATGAGGGTGGCATGAAAGCCCATTGTCCTTTAGTGGGACCTGTGCTCACAGCCCAGTATCATGCTGCTTGATTGGCATTCGCCAGAGAACACCAGAATTGGCAGGCCCATCAATGGTGTCCCATTCTCCTCACAGATGGCAGCAGGCTCACACTGAGCATGTGACAGTCGATAAGGATTCTGGAGATGCCATGGTATACGTTATGCTGCCTGCAACATCATCCAGCATGACCGGTTTGGTGGGGGGGTCAGTGATGGCATATCCTTGGAGGGTCGCACATGCTAGCCAACGGTACCCTGACTGCTGATGGGTACCGGGATGAAATCCCCTGACCCATTGTCAGACCTTATGCTGATGCAGGGGGCCCTGGGTTCCTCCTGGTGCAGGACAATGCGCACCCTCATGTAGTCATAGTGTGTTGGCAGTTCCTGGAAGACAGAGGCATCAATCCCATTGACTGGCCCTCATATTTCCAAGACCTGAATCCAATTGAGAACCTCTGGGATGTTATGTATCGGTTCATCCAATGCCGCCAAGTAGCTACGACTGTCCTGGAGTTCACTGATGCCCTGATCCAAGTCTGGGAGGAGATCCCCCAGGACACCGTCCACCTTCTTATCAGGAGCATGCCCAGACAATGTTAGGAGTGCATACAGGCACGTGGGGACCATACACACTACTGAGTCACATTATGAGTTGCAGGGATAAAATTCACACAAATTGCCTAGGATTTCATTTGTTTACTTTGACTTTCAGTGTGAGTTTGAATCCAGCCATTTTAGTTTCCATTTGATGGTTGTTAAATCATTTTGTTTCTCAACGAATTACACAATGTACATTGAATATTTTGATCTTTAATATATTTCCTTCATCGAGACCCAATGTGTGATTTATGATTAAGTGTTCCCTTAAAGTCAACGTATCTAACATTTAAATGTCTAAGAGTATGCTGACATGTTGCCATAACTCAAGTGTATATCAAGAATACAAAATCAATTATTTCCAAAATATCATTGCAAATAATTTCATGAAGTATTTAGCAGCTCTACTGTCAACATAAAAAAACTGAGAAGTCTGCTTGCATCTTAAAAAAATGTGCCTTCTGTTATTCTCTGTAACCCATAAAGACAGCAATTTTTTCAAGTGGTCTGTTGAAACTGTAATGTGGTCAGTTTACTAAAAGAATGTGGTACACATAAACAGTACTCTAGATAAAAGTCTAGATAAATGGTGTTAAATGAAAATACCAAGCAACAAAATATATTTGAAAAAAAAAAAAACAGTCAAAAACATATTGTTCTGTGGATACTTTTTTGACTTGACAGATCCTTTGGTACATTATTACAGGGCATGTTCAGAATTGCAGTGTCTGAAAAGACTGCTTTTCACTCTTTAGTTCTCGCCAGCTTTTGTCATTTCTGACAAGAGAATGACAGGTTGAGATTAGTGTGTGCACTCCGGCTTAAAAAAATATCCTCTGTGACCAAAAACTCTGAAAAGTGAGGGGAAGAAATTGCAAACAATTTCGGCTGCAATTCCCAAATGTAAGCCTTGACCATAGTGTAAAGTGTGTACATGTAGGTCTAAGCTGTGCAAGCCTACAGTCATGTTAAAAAGTAAGTAGATTCCATGCTAAGTTGTCTGTCTTTATACACATTGTAACGAATACTACACGGGAAACCGGGTGGAGCGGTCACGCAGGGCGTATCATTTCATTTCAATAATCATACAATAATCATGGTCACGCAGGCAGAGATCAGTGCACAGGAGATCAGATGGGTAAAATACCAAGTTTCACAAGGCAAAAACCAGAGTCAGGCAGAATTCGGTCCACAGAGATCAGACAGACAATAGTTGAAAACAGCTAAATACATACAGAGTCGGAAATACAGGCAGAGATTGGTCGGTACACTGAAGAATGTCAAAACAAGAGAGATAGTGAGAAACTGGCTTATTACATCGTAAACAATACAAACAATACCTCACAAAGAAAGCGTGAAACAAACCAAACTAAACAGTGGAGACTGATGAAAATCCGGTGGGATAAACAGGTGTTCAGAAGTTGGGCGATTAGGACCTGGGGAGTGTGAAGCGTTCAAAATGAAAAAGATGTGCGTTGTCTTCCAAAGGTAGGGACGGGGAGGAGAGTTATCATTTGGATGGATATGCATCATCACTTGAACACTTTACAGTTGACATAATAAAACAAATAAAAATAACCTAATTTAACAAATACAATTTAAATAATATACATCGTAATAATGTATTCATAAAAAATTATATTTCATAGTGCAGATTAGTAAACTCCCAGCTAAAACTAGGGTGACATTTTAATCAGTCTATTACATCGGATCATCCAGATGGTCATTTGCAAACAGGCCTGGACATGCGCTGGCTTGAGCCTAATCCTTTTCCATATATTTTGAACAAATACAAAATAACTTCAGAAATATTTAAGAGACCACTGCACCTTTTTCTTTTCTTGAAAAGGTTGAAAAGGAAGGATTTGAGTGAGGAACAGAAGGGTTAAAATTAAGATACCCCTGCAAATTGAACACTTACATTTTTTCCGGAGTTGTATGTGTGTGTGTGTGTGTGTGTGTGTGTGTGTGTGTGTGTGTGTGTGTGTGTGTGTGTGTGT